>VSDK01005953.1:697697-757243 GCA_009767595.1 Symbiodinium kawagutii
AGAGCGGTTGGATGAAAGGGATGCATCATGTGGACATAAGACGACATTGACCATCCAGCGTGCTTGGACGATATTCATCGTGAGATTGAAGCATTCGTGCATTACCGTTTCGCCAGCCTGCTGCGTGCGTTTCTATCTACTCAGCGCCGGGTTCAGTGAGTGTCCACCATCAATCAGACAGCTGGCCCTGCGCCAGGCACCCCAAGAATCAAAAGGCGGCACCTGAATTGGATGGGCAGTTGGTATCATGTTGATTGACCCAGTGGATCTTTGATCAAAGTTGACTTAGTAATTTGCAGTGACTTATGCAATTGATATTGGCCTTGTGACTTTGTAACCTGTCATGTCGATGTCGACCTCGTGACTTTGTGATTTATAGTTGGGATTCCCTCATGAATCATGAGTTTCCAGTGTTTGATCTCCAACACAACCAGCAGATGACCTTGTTCTCGTGGGGTAGTGGGAATGAAGTCCAGGCCGGGGCAAGGGCAAGGGGAAGAGGAAGCGCAAGGCAGAGGCGGTCGCAACCTCAGAGATTTCGTGCCTTTGGCGGAGGGTATGGCTGCCGGAGAAGTTGGCTGAAAGATTTTGGGGGGGTCACAGGTAATTCAGCAAGTTTTGTTAGAGCTTGGCATAGTTTGGATGGCTTGGATGATTCCTGTCTCAAATGTGTTCAGCGGATCCACGTTCCATGATGTTTTTCGGTCCAAGTCGTTTGGTCAGATCAACATTCGACAAGTAAAAGCCATGGTATCCACGACGAGCGCAGCTGCACTTCCCAACCTGCCGAGGTCGTCGAGGAAATGGAAGCACCCAAAACAGCTCTGGATTTGATGAAGTTGGAGGAGGAGCCACACCACTGTAGACCTGGGCCCGGGGACTGGTGATGGTCACTGGATTACTGGGAACAAGCTTTCCTCAGCTTCCATTTTTTTTTTCGTCCCCTGCCTTTCTCCTCCTTTTCTCTACATTTCGATCGTTTCTCTAGTCTCCTCTTTCTCTCCCCTTTCTTTGCTCTGGCTAAAGTTATTGTTTGATTTCTTTGCTTTTCCTTTTCCCCCCAGTTTCTGCTAAGGCTTTGTGCAACGAAGCAGTTGGACAACTTTGTTTGGCTGCATTTTTGACCGAACTTGCCTGTGATTTTGGCTGGTGTTCTGCAGTGTGTTTATGACTTTCTTTGCAACTTTGCGCTAGATTACGGAGCATTGCTGTTGTGCTGCGAACCATTCTGGACCTTGTGCGTGCACACGTGACATGTTTGCACAGACCAGGTTTGCACGACAATGCTTTTTGCCCACAAGCTTTCACACTGCTTGGTTGTAACAAGCTTACAAAGCATGATGTTTTTACACAACAGTGCTGCGACATAGCATTTCAGAGCAAAATGTTGCACCAGTTACATCTTTATGCCTTTAAGCTGCAATAGGTTTCAGAATCGTGCTTTTACACACAGAATTCACACAGCACAGCTTCTACGCAACTTTGGGCCTCACAACACCGCACACAAGAAAGCTTTTATATACCGATCATGCCAAGGCATTTGCACATGTTTGTGCACTGCGTTTATTTGAACAATTTGATCTACGATATTGCGTAGCGAGAAAAATCAACAAAGCTTTTTACACCACGATGCCTGCTGGTCAGGATCCTGCGCTGCAACTGGAAGGCCAAACGAAAGAATTGAAAGCGGCTGACTGGGCTGACATCCTCTTCCTTTGGATGCCTTGGATGGCCCAGTGGGACTCCTTTGAGTTGAAAGTGGGGCTGGTGGATGCTGAACGGATGCTGATTCATGCTCATTCCCTGGAGGCGCCGTGGTAGATGACAATGGGACGCTGGTGTGCCTTGGCCGAGAAGCAATGCTGTTTCCACACCTCCCGTTCTTCCCATCGGCCTGGCATGTAGGTATCTGAAGCAGGGGGAGGCCTGTAGAATTCCTAAACTCCAATAGATGAACCTATGAACCTATGAACCATCCAGATTAGATGGGGAAATACCAAGCATTGATCGTAGAATTTGGGTGCGTCATCAATATGGATATTCCATGAAAACTCGATGTCCTTTTCAAGCAAAATGGTCTCGATCATCCCAACTACAATGCACCAAACCGATTAGTGCAACAGTGTTTTGTGAACCACGTTAGGTTCATCAATGATGGATATCAGCCGCAGAGGAACCTCTGCAATGCACCAAAAACTGCCTTCGTGATATTTTCCTGCAACGGTCTTCAGGAATTCATACTACAAGCGCTTCATTCAAGCTTTCAAGGATGCGGAGAAGGCCATGTCCAGTGCTGGTTTTGTTGCAGCAGACCTAGCTGCAGGCAACAGATACCCTGGCAGTTTTTTTGGTGATTCATTAAGCAATTGACGGACCATTCGTCCACTGATTGGTATCTTAAGGCCCAGGGAGAGATACTACATTCATATACCCTGACATTCCTGTGATTCATTGGTAGAACATTTCCTTGATCGAATTAGTTTTTTTTGTCCTACAGGTAACAGCGATTGCCATACCCCCGCTGGAGCAACACCAGGGCACCGGATCTTGGGACCCTGCATTTTGGCCATGCCGGAGACGCCTCCTCGGAGTCGTTTTCGCCAACCTTCCAAGCTTCGATGTCATCAGGCGCGTGCTGATGTAGCTGCGTGCGGCGACCCAGGGGTCGCTGGTTGGTTGGATGGTGGCTACATGGAGCTGGGCTAGCGGCAGTGTCAGTGCCACAAGTTGGAGCCGCTGTTGCTTTTAATTTTTTTTGGCAAGAATCGTGGGCATCACTGTAACTAAGCGCTCTTGCCCAAGCCTGACATGATGTGGGCAACAACATCTTCAGCCTCAAGTTCAACATCGCTTAGCAAGATGCGAAAACACTTTCTCTATGAGCTGTAGGTCGCAATAATGTGAAGTTCGAATTTTCAGATTTTCAAGTGTAATACTACATGACTACTACATGTCACCTGGGAAAGTGGAAAGAAAATGACCGAAATGGAAAGAGCACCTTGGCCAAGTCTCGCAACACCGAGGCCCACAGGCTTGAAGAGACCTGGGGTACTGGGTTCCCAGTTTCCTCAGCTCCAATGGGGTCGGTCTATGGCCTGCACAGCATGGGTCGGGCTGTCTAACGGCCGAGCAACCGGCCATGTCTCCATCAGCTCCAGCCTTTGAGGTTCGACGGGGTGAAGAGATTCCAGACCTCGTCCGGGTTCGCGCCTCTCAGATGAGCACGGCTTGCAGCTCCAGGATGCTCTAGGGGGCCAAGAAGGGCCAAGTCACAACGTGTCAAGCGTTTCAAACACCAACCAATAGACTCCAAAAAGGCACACCAGTAAGGGTACGGTTGCAGGGTTTGTGCACTTTTGTCGGCCCACTAGGGGACATGATGATGCTTGGAAGCCATGTTCATCCATGTTCTGAGATGCCCCAGTTGCCTGAAATGGGTCAACTTCACGATAGATAGCACGTCCATGCAAGTCTTCCTAAAAATAGATCAACTCATAGGTCCATCTATTTATATAGGTCAAGTCCATCATACTCCATCCAAATGTATCCTTCAATGAAGCACCGCAACATCCCAATTCCCAAATGCTCCGTGCCAGCTGCACGCTCAGTTCTGGGACGACTCTCGGGGACGTTGCAAAGGCGATGCGGTGTCAAGTTGGAGCAAGTGATGGCATGTGACTGCAGCGGCGTGTGTATACGCATGCATATGCGCATGCATCTACACATGCCAGCAGATAGGCCTGTAGAGAAACAAATAGCAAGAGATAAAGATAGATTGGGGATACCCCAAGGAAGGATGGTTCCACAATGGCAACCAGTCATTTTTGAGGTGTTGGGGGGTGCACTTGATCTACGGATGGCGCCCGTAGCCGGTGATGCAAAGTTGACGCATGTGACCGCTGCCATTGGGGAGCTTGAACATAGGACCAACGGCAGCAGATTGGTTCATATTTGCAAGACCAAAAGAGATAACAACATCAGCTGGCAATGTCACCACCATTACTCAGTAGTGGTCTCATAGTTTGCTTTCGCATCTAAATGTACATGATAAGATATGTTAAAATCATGCAACGATATATCTAGACTTACGAAAAAAAGAAGAATGAGATATCCACGTTCTGACAACTTTGAATGATACGTTCCAACAGCTTTGAATGATCTGTTTCACACCTTGGTTTTGCTTCTACTGTGGGCGCCCGTTGAAGCCACGACGCGCAGCCATGACCGGTTGGCTCAGCGCTTTCTTCGGCTTCGGCGCCGCACGGGCCGCCGTGCTGGGCTCTGGAGTTTTGGAGCGGCTCAGATGAATGAGCCAACAGCAGCCATTGGGTACTGCAACCCTTAGCAATTAATCATAGTAAATAGTGGTGTTCTATGAGGTTACATAGGGAATGATAAGCAACAATGATGGTTAAATAACTACTGGATTACAGCTACTACCTTAGCTTGTTAGGATTTTTTAGGATATGATTGCTTTACCATTTTTAGCCGCTAAAGCCGTTAGACTTTTAGCAAGGGATCTATATAAAAGCCACCAAGCTTATAGTGAACCCATGAATAACCCGCCTTACCGTGGACCATTGGGAACCATTAGGAAACATCAAGAGCCATTAGAAACCATTAGAGATCAGTAACCACTAGTGGTTAAGAACTGAAGAGTAATCACTGGTCATCATTAGTTGGTTATTGTTATTATAGTAGCTTGTTTGTTGCCACGGTGGATGTTTGACCATCATAAGAATTGTGACAAGTTATCATTGGCATAGTAATCATTGAGGTGATTAAGCGATCAAGTCAAGTAAGAATTATCATTATAGATATTAACGATGAGTACTAGATTGCTGACAACCATGTTGTAGTGACAGCGAAGTCAATAGACCTGATGTTTGTTCCACCAGGGATGCATTTGTGTTAGGGTTTCATAGCTTTGGCCTGGCCAAGCCAATACGTGATGTCAAGCAGCAGCAGTGAGCAGATGAGTGCCACTCTATGATTAGATGAACTCCATGTTTCCCAGATGAGTTGGAAAAAGCAGTGGGAAAAGAGTGGAAGGATGATAAAGATGCAGAGCATGGTGCAATATCCGAAGAAAGTCACCACTGGTATCTCATTGTTGGCCATCTTGTTCGTCGATGTTCGCCGCCCCTTCCCACTGTCCCAGAATTCCAGCAGCGCCACTGTTCCAAGGGCGGCGACGTTTTACGCCCTTTCTGCCAAAGACTCGGCAGGAGGGTCCAGGGAGAGATGACAGGGTCAAACATAGAGCGGTGAAGCCATGTGAAACCCACAATTCGCATCAATTCGCCTTGCCAGAAGTGCAGTCCTTCCCCTTGGAAGCGTGCATGTTTAGTTTTAACACCGCTGAAAACATGATTTTTTTTGACTTGGACTGATCAGAAGGAGGGTTTGGACTAGTTGATGTTATTGTTGATATTTGTTGGTACTGTCACCGGCAAGCATTTGCAGTGATAGTTTCTTGATGTTTTTGTGGGATGGGATCAGATCAAGATCATTTGCGGCCAGTAGTGACCACACGCGCTGGACCGCAGAACGTAGCAAAACCTGAACCTGCGAAGAAGCAGCCCTGTGTCAGTCTACAATTTATACTTGTCCGCCCTGAAAGACCCGAAAACCGGAGCCCTCCCTAGCATCCTTAGCTCAAATCAATAAAATATTTAAGTAAGTTTAACTGGCAGTCCGTACAAGTGTGTCATGAAGGGTGCTAAGGGTCAGCACTTGCAGGGCATCCTGGTAGCCAAGTACAGGCGGTGTTTTCAAGTTCGAGAACCTCAAGGGTGCCAGCGCGGTGTTGATCACCAATGTGGCCAGCGAATGAGGAGCATGGCACCCAGCCATTTTTGGTGCACATCCGCTCCGGGGGGCTGGAGTTCACAGGTGTGTTTGGTCTTGTTTGATGGCGGTGACCCACACTTCTCATGCGTGTCACTGCCAAGCTCTTCGTGTACCCCTTTGATGTTCAGTCTTCCGATAGTTTTGTGTGTACAGTCTTGGGAACGGATCAGCTTCTTGATTGAACAAAAAACCAACCAGGTGTCCTGGTCCCAACAGCCTCCAAGGTGACTGATGTGAATTATGCTGACTTCCTGACCATCCAGAAGAAATACAAGGAGACGCGCATGGGAGATACAGACATGGGAGATGCAGACCTCAAGGTAGGCAGTTTCCAAATGTTTTCAAGTTCATTCAAGTTCAAGGGCCATGGGTGCTCCCAAGCAAAACCTGGTGCCAGCGTCCTGCCCGTGACAGGACGTGCATGTCATCGCTTACCCATGTTGCCTGGCAGCCAAATACACGAGTAGCCACCATTTCAGGGTCACAAGGGCAGTTCGCCAGAAGGGTTGGAAGCCTTGCAGATGTTTGCTGCATTTCAATGTGTCGAAGCTGTGGCGTTTGAGCTGTTTTTGCATCCATTTACATTATTTGCTATATTTGCTGCATCTATGTTCCATCCATCTATGGCGTGTGCAATGGGAAAAGGCTTCTGGGCTCCAACCTTTCCATGTTAAACGTGAAGAAATGCTAATGGATGGAGCAAATTAGCTCAGTAGCAGGGTGCTGCAGGTGTTCTCACTGGCTCATCTTCTCATGTTCAATGAGCCAAGTGTCACATCTGTCGGAAGGCAACCAATTTGGCAGACAAGAGCCTGGCAACAACGCCGAGATACGGCAGTTTGCACAGGCAGCACAACTGGAAACATGGAGATGTTCGTTGCCACACTGACATACACTGACCAGAACCGAATAATAGAAAGTTCATTGGTGTGTCACTGCGTCTTTTTCGAAGCTGTGCTTGATAATCCAGATCATCAAAGGCATGCTTGCAGAGCGCTGCTAGGGTGTCTGGAAGTGGCGGCAAGCTTTGAACTAGTCAATTTGAAGCTGGCACAGTGCGTGTCAGGCGAAAGGTTTGTCTTTGGAGTCCAATTTCCACCTGATGGGCAAGGTGCGATCATTGCAACAAGTTTTCCCTGTAGGGTAGCCACTGGATGTTTGCCTACTTCCCAGCCGCCTAGTGGCAACATCCAACAACCAGAAATGAATGTCATGCCAATGGAACAGACAAGAACACCTGACTGGCACTGACTGTTTTTGGTTTAGATGCTTGGTGCAACGCATGCATCACGCATCGTTCTAGCAGTTGCCAGCATCAAAGCGACATACAGGGACAGACCGTCCAGGTGAACGTCAATGGTCCAAAGGCAGATGAAGCATGGATGGCGTTGAAAAAAGCGACGAACACTCAAAATCAGGACCGGGCTTCACAGATTGTCAGAGGCAACCTCGTAATGTCTCATTGTCACTGACGGCGAAAGAACCATAGCATCATGCGCAACTGACACTGTCGAGAAAGGAAGTCAAGGAAGTCTTATGATGCGGCATTTCATGATGATCCCTGGCAAGAACCTGCGTGATTGGGATGGCCAACTCCAGAAAAGGAACAACAAGAGCCACTATCATGAATCAAATCATGAGGCATCAGGGCACAGTACGAGCACGATAATGTTTGTACCAGCCATGCAGGATACCCGATGGAACTTCGAAACGAAGTTTGTGGTGAAGTGCGACGACACCGAATGACACTCGACTGCATCAGGCTAGCGGCTAGCGGTGAAAACTGTTCTCCAAGCTATCACAAAGACATGGGGCTCTAGTGCCCTGAAATGGATGGATGTGCGGGCAGGGCATGGGAAAACAAAGCTGGTGCCTTTTTTGACAATCAAAACCCGCTCCAATAGCAGCTGCACTTACATTGATGTGCATGCAGCCTACCCCCCATATCCCCCAATTATGATTGTTAAGCAAATGGGTATCTTCCTTTGTTGGCACACTCTTGGGATGGGCAGATTCCTACACTTCCCGGATCCCAAAGGTTCGGTGGCGCGGCTTGCTGGCGCCGGCACCATGGATGCCTTGAAGCAAGTGGTGCCGGAAGTGTTCCTTGGACGCCAAGAGGATGCTCACATTCTGCGGCGGATTGAGCCTTTTAATCAGAGTTGTTGTGGTTTCCCCACTTGGATCCCTTGGCTGCTTGAATCGTGGGGCCACCGTTTGGTACTCCGCTGACCAGTTGCTACTGCTTTGGAATGATCATCTATGCAGTTTTTGGATGATTGGCAATGACTCAGTGATGACCTATTGGGATGTCCATCCATTTTTGGGACCCATATTGGATGATTTTGGGGTACCGGTGAAACCTACCCTGGGAAGCAGTCATCCAAAGCCCAGGTTGAAGTCGAGCAGTTCGGATTTGTAGCGTGGAGCCGCGCAGAACTGGGGAGGCCACTTGAATAGCTCGAGGGGATGGCAGTCTGATTGCGATGTTTGAGGCTGAGTGATCATCTGGCTATGGGATGCTATGGGTCAACATGAATCAACCAATACTGGGGGATAAATAATAACCAACAATAGTAGGGAAAACAATGGTTAATGATAGGGGAACCAGGGGCACAGGGTTTTGACCCATAGCCATCTGGCAAAATATCAGGACACCACGGTAAACGCTTTGGATCTCTTTGGCAACAGTGCGTGCGAGAAAGGGAGAATCAGAGAGGGAGAGAGGCAAAAAAAAAGTTGACAAAAAACATAATGAGGAGATCTATCTTCACACCTACTGCACGCATTGATACATGCACGCATGCCAACAGGCACACAGACACGCGGATACAGGCACATGCGCACACATTTGCACAGTGCATGAGTGTAACATGAACACAATTAATGTTTACATGCGTGTCCACGGTTGTAAATCTGATGATGGCTGCATGTACTAGTATCTGACCCTTTTTGCCTGCTATCCATTGTCCGTAGCGGGGGCTGTTGTTGATGGCAAACAGCTCTCATTTGCGCGTACCTGCGATTTTGATTGTAGCGCAGCAGTGAGTTCTTGTCCATTTTAGCGAGATGAGGCACGGCCTGTAGATGATGCAGCTGTGTTTCCGTGGCTATTTGACACTGTTTGAGATTTATGAGAGGTCCATATTGATACCCCTCTATCTCAGCCCGTGAAACACCAACCATCTAGGGCATTTTTGAGGACGGGGATCCAACATGTTGCTCGCTGCGAGGCTACCCTTGCCAAAAGTGCCGCAGTAGTTCGCTTAGATGGCAGTTTTGAACAGACCATGGCTGGTGCCGAATCACCAGCGGACAAGTTCTGGAGGAGACATTGCAAAACCCCCACGATTTCGCCAACCAAAAATTGAATGTGGTTAACTTCGCCGCGATTGCAGAGGTTCTTTGACCAGATTCGAATTCGGTTGGTGAGCTTGGGAATCAAGAATTTTCCATTCAATCTTCCATTTACCTC
Organism: Symbiodinium kawagutii; assembly: GCA_009767595.1. Lineage (NCBI taxonomy): Eukaryota > Dinophyceae > Suessiales > Symbiodiniaceae > Symbiodinium > Symbiodinium kawagutii. The sequence continues at coordinate 707,026 of VSDK01005953.1, forward strand.
AGAGGATGATCCGGGACTCCGCTGGTGGTACCGCCAATGATGAGTGATGTTGGAGCTGGCCATGTACAGCCGCGGTTTTAGCTGAGTGCCTTGCGCTGGCGGATGATGAGAAGCCACTAACGTGAGCCTGAAATGTTTGGACCCACGGGCATACAAACACACATACACCACATGCTACTCCGCAAAAGCCACAAGTTACTCCCAGTGGCTTGAGGAAAGCAGCATGTGTAAGTTTCCAAGTTCTAAATGTTTGGTTGCATAATGAGTGTTGCATGAACTGACCATTATTTGTATTTACATGCATCTGGTTATACATATTATTTACACGTCCAAGAATCCTTGGGTTTGATTTGCATCGGTTGCACCAAAAAAAAAAACTGTCCAAGTGAAAGCTCTTTGTTTGATGTCTCAAAAAGTAGCGGTGATATTCTGGATCTCAGTTTGAACCACCTGGGTTGGGCACCAAATGCTGAGGAAGTCCTGTGATTTTCAGGTCACCAGCTGGTGCAGCTCTCGCTGCATCAGCTTGGCTTCTCGGATGGCTATCGCACTTTCGGGCCAGGAACTGGCAGCTCGGCTTCGCCAAATCGTTGTGCCATGCCCAAAAGCAACAGATGTCTCATGCTGGCTGCCTGCAACCCCACGTGAGTCCACAGACTGCACTGATTTGATCTTCCATGGAGGCATCATGTGGGAAGGGCGCTTGGTGCTGCAGTAGCAGCTGCCAAGTGTGAAACACCTGTCCATGCTGTCATTTGGTTGTTATTTTGTAGGAGGCGGTTTCAGTGGAACAGCTTCTAAATTCTAAGTATATAGATCAAAATGATCAAAACGATGAAGCTGCAAGATGGGATGGCGGCAGGCTCTACCTATTCGTTTTCATTGGTCCATCGTCGGTATAGATCCATCATCGAGATGTCCAGCCAGGTGTTACACACTCGCGGGAATCATGGGGAGCTGGCCTGGTGCTTGGATCCCTTCAAGGAAGATTTGCTGCAGATAAGTGGTCAATGCCACCGAGAAAGGATTGCAGGCACCAACCCAACACATCTCAAGAGTCAGGCGACTTTTCTATCATGTATCCATCGGTTTCATTGGGCAAATTCATTCTGGCGTAATTACCATTCTTCTTGGCCTTCAGGAGAAATCAAGCCTTTGTTTTGTTTATCTTTTCCGAAGAAGTTTCTTCTTGTTTGCTTGCCTGAAACTACGGGACCTCCAACAAGAAATGCAGATCGTTGTGCTGTAGAGATCGGGAGTGCTCAGTTTGTCTCAGGTTACATTGCGTTGCCAATCAGCACTGCCAGTGGCACTCAGAAATGTTCGGAAAAGCAGGCAAACATGCAAAAACCATCAAAAACCAAAGTTTGCTTCAGCTATCTTCAGCTCCATCATTTGAAGCCAGACATTCGGAATGATGTATCATGGCTAGTAGGCAACCAATTTGGCAGGAAATCATGATGGGACATGGGGAAGGGTTTTGGAGCCATGTTGGCCCAATTGGTGGTGTGGTAGGTTCAAGGGGAGCGAGCTACCTCACTGCCTTGCCCCGAGGCAGATAAGAAGCAAAAAAGCAGCAAATGGCCAAAGCCCAAGCTGAGCCTCTGGGAGAAGTGGGTCTCCGCGTCAGGGTTTGAGATGGTTTCATTTGACTCATCATTTTTGCGCGTAACTGCCCACGAAGACAGGTATTTGGTTGTGTTTGTACAATTCTTGCTGGACGATGCTGTGTGTCATATAGAATATATCAACGATATGTACACGAAAAGCAAGATATACATTGTACATCAGTCCGTGTGCACATGCTTTTGCATCCTGCACAACCGCAGGGTTACATCGATTCCGTTTTGAAGGAGATGCATACTGCTCTAAATATCTCTAAATAACCGAGCTTGCTCTACTGGACTCAAACTCTGAAGAGCAACAGGTCGCTATCCGTCGGCCCTTGAAACGCTTGGGATGAGTCGCTTTGGGTGAAATGTTTGGTACCGGGATAGCATCAACTGTTGGTTGGTGCTGGTTCTATTCAAGTAAGGTAGATAAAAACTCAACTATTGGTTATTATCCCCTACTAATGTTGCTTATTATCCCCTAATTATAATATTATCAACCACTCAATCCACTCAAGTCTTTGAATCAACAGTGACGGTGGGTGATCCGCCATCAAACATGAGGAGGTCAAATAAATCTCCCATCACGGGCAGCACCCCTTAGTGGTTGCTCAGGTTCAACGTTAAGACCTGGGGCTGCTGGCGCATGGCGTTCGTTCTGGCGCGGCTGCAGCAGCAGGCGCGGTAGCCAAAGATGCTCATGTAGCCCCAATCCCCAAGTGGCACTGGACATTTTGGAGACATTTGGTGGTTTCTCAAGGCATAGGGACCTCCAAAGTTATCGCTGGTTTGTGTCAATTGATGGTTAATTATGGATATTTTAGGGGGGCCTCTATTTTGAGAAGCACCCAATTGGTTCATTCATTGTAGATCGCTCCTATTGAATGGTTGAAATGCCCAGTATTCAGCTACTGTGATGCTACGTAATTGGTCATACTGCGATTATCCCCACACTATCGGCACACCGCGTGCAACTTCCATGAAGCTACAAACCCTTTAGGTGTGGAAGCAACGTTACGACACTGCGGTCAAGAACGGCGAGATCGAAGGCCAACGCTTTGGCACACCGCCAGCATTTGCAGCCTAAAAGGAACACCCTTGCCTGGTGCCCAACGGTTTGCCCCGTGCACGTGTTGAAATATCACAGAAATGATGGAGCAGAACGCTCCATGTTGGGATGTCTACCTACGTGCCCACTATTTTGATCCAGGACGTTGGAAAGTATCATGTGAGACAAATCCATGCAGGACAAGGATGGACTAGGGATGTTTCCCTTGAGTGGCCGTGTCAACTGAAGATGGATCCAAGTTGAGGCAGTTGATCACAGACTTCCCAAGCCACGGCACTTGGACCCTGCTACAGGTGCTGCTGTGCCTGCGGAAGGTTCTGAAGTCACCACGCCAGAGGCACAGGAGCTGGAGATGGTTCCATGACTGCTTGGTTCTTCGATGGACTTGTTGATTTTCCATCGCATCGACAAATACTGTAATTCATGGATTATTTGATTTTCTTATCTTGTACTTTGATGTATTTCATAGGGGTGGTTCAACCACCAATCGATTCAATCAGGTTAGCTGTTAGCTTCACAAATCTTCGCAACTGTTCGATTTCGCGAAGTTTTCTGAAGGCGAAGAAGAAGAAGACTGGATCTGGGGAAGCCGGGCACGGGAGCCTGGAAAATCTGGAAGAGATCACTGCTTTTGGTACAACTCTGAAGCCTACAATTCTGGATAGGGAGAAACCTTCAAGAGCAATTGCACTTACAGAAGTTCAGTAGTCTAAAGATCAAGTTGAGATAGTTGAAGGATCAAGTTGAGAGTTGAAAGGGTTCATCATGATTCTGCGTTTGAATTTTGCAATTTATTGCGTGTCATTAATTATTGATACGCACACAATTTTTGAATGTCGACAGGTCCTTCCGGCTGGCAACTCCAAGTGAGGTCTGGGCAGAAGACCAAGAGAGGGAGAGGGCGGCCCAAGCACGACAAGTCGCAGGCCATCACATCTTGGACAGTCCACATACGGCGGCGCCATTGGAGTTCTCCGAAGTGTTGTACGAATGGGGAGAAAGTACCCAAAACCTGGAGGTTTGAAGCGCGTGAATGCAGAAGCGAAGTGTTTCTTCCGACCAAGCTGCCATATATTGAGATCCAATTGATCCCCATGACAAGCTCTATTTCTGCGAGTCTCCTATGCAACTTGTGACATGGCGTGTTCATCTTCATTGAAAGCAGAACTGCACCGTCATGAGTCATTAGTTGAAGGGCGTCGGACGTAAGGTTATCCTGAGTGTCTCATGTTACATGTTGCAACCTTGCATCCTTGAAGAGGTCACCCCAGCTGATTGATGCTATGTACTACCAATGTGCGATTCTTCCACATTGGTCTTCACAGCCATCCTTAATATGGAGCCAAGAAACACCAAACACCAAGTCATTCATCGCCTCCTGGCCTGTGCCGTTGTCCGAAGGCGGCTGCAGCTTCAAGTAGCACAGGCAGCTGGAGATGTGAGCAGGGAGAGATTTCACTAGGATTGCAGGCCCTCCATGCAGAATCCTGGAAATTCACTGGATCTTAAAGCCTTGGCCAACCGTGCTCTTCACAGAGACCAGCAGATTCTGGCGCTTACAATTGGAAGGAACAATGATATATTGTTTGTGTCGAACAGCGTCAGGTTCTTGCAAAACCCCAACCAAGAGAAGGGGAAATTCTCAATTGGCATCCCTGACACACCCTGATGTAAAGCCATAACCAACGAAGCAAATGACATCCGCCCTTGCGTCAGACAAGAAATCTAAGCGAAAGCCTGGAGCTCATGAGTTGTTCTTGCTCAATTGAAGCATTTGTTCAGCGGAAGGTGTGCCTGTGTATGGCGAAGGTTTTTGTGACATTTCAAGCTTGCGAGGCTAATTGCACATCATGAGAACAACTTGCTTGGTCATGCTTGGCCCAGTTCCAGTAATTCACCTCAACCACGACCACCCAGCATAGTTGCGTGAGGATGCTTTTGTTCGCGTTTAAGGCATGGTTTGCTTTGCGTTCTGTGGGATGAATAAGCTTTTCACAGGGGAGTGGTTGGTTTGGATGCCTTTTCAGTTGCAACAGGAATTCAAGGCCTATCCGAAACGCCTAGGTCATCTTCCTCGACACTGGAGAGTTTTTTCTCAAAGTCAAAGGCCATTGTTTCCAGACCGAGAAACATGGATCACGATGGATCACGAGCGACACGGAATGGGTTTGGAACGAGTCGGCCGGACTCCTGAACCCTCAGGAGCACCGAAACAGTGAATTGATATGATTAGATTGAACCACTTTCCGCGGGCAGACTTTGGAGAAGCTGATTTTTGGAATATTTGTTCAGTGATGATAGCTGTGTCTCTCCCACTCGTGTTCCCTGCAGCTTTGCAGACTTTCCTCATTGGCTCAGGCTCGTCAAACTCCAGAGGCAGCCAGTGTTTTGCATGCCGAGTTTGAGGGTGCTACATTGTGTGGCTGTGGCCCATGCATCAAGTTGTCCATAGAATTTGGAGGCCAGTAGTTGCGACGCATGGCGTTCCAGAAATATACATAATGTATATTGCAAATACAACCACCTCATCACAATTCTCTCTCTCTCTCCCTCTTTGTGCCCGTGCCCCTCTTTGTGTGCGGGTGTGTGTATGTGTGTGTGTGTGTGCGTGTGCGTGCTGCACCCCAACCCCTGTGCAAAAAAAGCTGAAAGCATTACGGTCAAACCGCAACTCGAAGACCTCCCGCTGTCCCACATGAGGGCTGGTCCCCACCCCTAGGTTGCCTCGGACGAAGATATGGCTATGGGTCAATATTAACCAACCAACTAATGGGGGATTTCCACCATCAATACTAGGGAAAACTATGGCTAACAGGGGGAACCAGGGGTACGGGGTTTTGACCCACTGCCCTGTGAACAATCTATACCTCAAAAATTTCTTACAGATGAGACGATGGGACTGACCATGGACTATTTATGGTATCTTGTTGAACCACGAACTGGCCTTCACAAGCTCCATACGAGTATCCAAGGGCCCCGGCACCAGCAGATCCATATCAGCAATCGTGTGAGTGATGCAGGCTATTTCCAGCAGCTTGCACCCCTCTCAGTGCCGCCATATGTCCGGTGGGAGGTGCATGGGCCATCCTTGGTTGGCCAGGCTCCAGAACCCGTTCCAGAGAAGAAGAAGCAGCAGCTGAGCGAAAGTTAGGGACGTCAACGGTTGGATGAGAACAGCATTCCTTGGACAAAATTTTGGAGGCTGATTTATAGCTGGCTTGGAAGCTGTAACAGGTTGGGTGTGAACTGTTCCAAGTTGACTGGGACTGTATGTCTCCTTTACTTGAAAGGGGCACCCCGCTGGCTGCCGGCTACCCCCTGTAGCCAAAGCAAAATGGAGGGATGGAGGCAAGTAGCAGTGCCAAGGTGGCTAGACACTGCTGCATTGAATCCAGTTGATTGAAAATAGAACCAACATGAACAAAGTCATACGAAACTGATTGAGGATATATATATAATCATATATAACCTTTGATATTTTTTGTGGATGCCAGGGGGTAAGGGACTTGATGGAACTTGCGGACGCAGTGCAGACGCAGCTACTTGGACGGTCACATCCCAAAGTTTGAAACCCTGGCATGTGACATGCCATGACCAACCCAGTGCCTCGTCTAGTTCGGTCAGCCCAGGAAGACATTGGCAGCCTTCATGAAAGGCTGGGCCTTTAAAGTCTGGGTGGGCCTTGAGGGGCGTTTATGTGGATCGAATTTGACTGAAGCATATTGAAACATACTGAAGCGGTCGTAGATCCCTACTTTGCCGATTTTGCCATGCCCACGGACACCTCCTTATTTTCTTCAAGTGTCCCAAGGGATGATGAGGGATGTGACTTGCCCTCCAAGCAAAACTTGCTCTATTGCTTTCCCTCAACTCGGCAGAGCGACATGATGGGGTTACTGAATTATTTGTTTCCAAATTTGAGCTCCTTGCCCTTCCCGCAAATTCACATACTGCGAATTCCTCCTGGCGAAATGGTTGGAAAATCAATTGATTTCATGAATTTGTTATGACATGAAGGTCTGGAAACCAATGGATCAAATGGAAATCCTGAAATCGAATGAAATTCTGAGTGTTGTAGGCCCAGATTTGTTTACCTGGAAGGAAGGTCCCGCAAAGTCGCCACCCGACAGGACCAGGAAGTTCTTCCAAGTCTTCCAAAGACAAGCTGTGAGGTCAGTTTGGGGGGCCAGGTGGAGCTGCGACCAGCATGGTGAGCACTGGTATCGCGAGCGAACGTGTGAAATGGCAACAACTCTTGGGATAGTCATATGAATCTAATAACCCAACCAATAATAATGAATGGGTTAATCATAGGGGATGATAAGCAAGAATAGTAGGGGATATACCAGCTATACATGGCTATGGGTCAAGCAGTTAACCAACCAACAATAGGGGATAATGATCACCAATAATAAGGGAAACAATGGTTAATGATGGGGGAACCAGGGGTACAGGGTGAACTGACCCACAGCCATGTGAGCATTTTGAGTTTGGAGGATGAATTCTCGGGATGTTTTCGTTTGAGTTGGGCGACCGCAAACGCATTTTGCGAATGAAGCTCTCGGCGCATTTCGGCTCAGACATCATTATCGTAGGTCCTGCGGCATCACGTTTTGAGCAAGATGAAAGGCTCGCGCAAAGGGAAAGGAAATGGAAATGGGCAGTTCAGGCCATTCGAGGCAGAGAGATCCGGCACAGACTTCAACATGTGTTTCGTTGTGTGAAACGATAACGATGACCAGCTATTGCCGTTTGCGTCTCACGAAGCCTGGGCCCGGCGAGGGTCACAAAGCTTGAGCGGAGCAACACGAATGTAGGATCATTAATAAACAACATAAGCCACCGCCAGTTTACCTCAGCCTCTGAATTCTGATTTCGATGCACTTAGGGGATTATTAAATATATATGATATTTAAATACTAAGTAGATTTAAGGAGTATCAAATACAGAGCTCCCATTACAAAACGGGAGAAGGTCTGCACACTTTCTCCTGGACGCCCCAACTGCCGCAGGTTTGGCGGCTGCCGTTGCACTGCTGTGTGCGAGCCGCGTCCATGCAGAAGTGTTCGAAGCGTTGCAACTGGACGTCGCTCGGCAGTGTACCCACCTTGGTTATTGAAGCATCTGTGGTCGCGAAAACCAACCATTCCAGGTATTGTTTCCTATGATGCCTATGATTGTCAAATTGATTATTGCAGGTTATCAAGCATTAATTATAAAGCGATAACTGATCACTGCAACCATCCATTCTAACGATATATTCGTTTGCTTGGTTTTTACCCTGGTATAATTACAGTATAGACCATCATAAACCCTCGTGGAGAACAAGTTTGTGCAGATCGAGAGCCTGCCTCTGCAGCTGTGTCCTGCTTTCAGGACACCTGTGCAGATTCAGGCTGGCTGGTGGGTGCTGGAGCTCATACGAAGCAGTTGACATGGATTTGTGTGGTCGATTATCCGTGGATAAGTGGCTTAAAACCAGGGAGTCAGTGATGGCTGGCAGGCTGACCTTCAGCACGCATGAAAGTGGTACTTTCGCAGATCAAGATTTGAAGAGTTTTCGAGACAAGGGACAGAGGGGAGAGGATTGAATACAGTACATTGACTACATGAGACATGCACTTTGAAGTCTAGGTGAGTATTAGATAGTATTAATTTGTTGATATGTGCACGCATGTTTTTGTGGGTGCACGTGCTTGTGCCATATGTTGGCACGCGCTTTGAATTTCCATGGCTGCAAAGTCTACAGCGGGTAGAGCGACACCAAAGTTTCAAGACTTCGAAGAGTTGCAGTCCATCCAAGTTTCAATTTTTTGCCGATTTTTGTTCAAATAGATTCAAATAGTAGATCTCCACTCAGATAGTTCAAGGCTAGCCGCGTATGCCCCAGGTTCCCCATGGTTCCTGCGACAGGTCTTGGGGAGGCGGCACCCCCCCCAGGTTGCACCCCACGCCCTGTCCAGGTTGCGACCTTTCTTTGGCTCAGTGACTCGGGGGCAGAAGCTTAGGGAAAGGTTAAATGACTAGTGGATGAGGAGTTAAGGCAGTAGAGTATTATGACTAGTGAGGAGTTATGTTAAGTTTATAGGTTGCCCTGTTGATGAGTCCAAGTTGTGGATGGGTGATCGCCTTGTGATTGAAGAGAAATGACTTGATTTTGAACGTGGCGCAGTGCATTGACCGTCCAAAAGCTTGTCACAATGATGGTGGGTTGCGATGTGTTGTATGCAAAGGGCGGTTTCTGTTACCATGGCAGGAGCCCATTCTTTGCGTATTCAAACCCTGTGGTGGAAGAAAATGCTACTGTAAGATACTGTAAGTATATGAGTATATTCTGGGTGAAATGCGTCACTCTATGATACTCTATGTACATTGCATTTTGCGCATGCCATTCTGCAATGCCCGTTCTGCAAGTCTTGTGTCCGGAATGATTAGTACGTGACCTTTGCTGTCAACTGGTTTGAATTTTATAATGAGTGATGAACAAGAGGCTTTGCCATCCAAAATGCTTTCCCGTTCAGGATCCCTGCCGCAAAGGTCAGCAGGATCATAGAAACTGGCCATGCTCGTGATCCCCACAGAAAGTTTAATACGATCGGAAAGAATGGATGAAAGGCAACAAAATACATGATTACGATTCTGGTCGATGTTGCTATCATTGCAGAATTATCATTAATTGTGCTGTTTGTTTGCTTACGCTGTCCTATTAAACTCTATTTTATCTATTTTCCTCTATTTCATATATCTAATCCAGCTACTCTATCCTATCTATTTTATCTATCTAATCTAGCTATCTAGTCTATCTCATCTATCTAACTTGTCTATCTTTTTTTAATATACGTTCAATTTATCAATCTATCTAATTTGTCAATCTATCCAATCGTTCATCTATCTAATCATTAATCTATCTAATCTATCTAATCGAGCTAATCGATCTAATCTAATCTACCTAATCAATCTAATCTATCTAATCCGTCCAATCTATCTAATGTATCTACTCATTTAATCTATCTAATCTATCCAATCTATCTTATCTATCCAATTCATCCAATCTATCTACATAATCTGTCCATCTATCCATCTTTCAACTTGTGTGCAACATGCGATCGTTAAGACTTTGCGGTTTTACCAAGGCTCAGAGGTTTGCAGGAATCGGTACCAAACGAGGACCTGGGGGCTGCGAGTGGGAGCCATGTCCAGTAAAAATCATCACGCGATGTGTTGACCTTTTCAGCCATCATTGACGATTCTTAACCAGCTGGTTGTGTTTCCAACCTTTTTCCCCGGTTCTTCTGTAAATTCGGCCATGCGCTGCATTGATTCGCATGGCAAAGACATTTCACAGCACCGATTTTCTCAGGAAATCGCCGTAGATAGCGCTGTTTGTTTTCTCCAGGAGGCGGCCGCATTGGAGACCAAATCAGGCCACCACGAATTTGTTTGTGAAGCGAGGGTCGATGTTTTGTCATGTTCCAATGCCTAGTCAGTCCGCGTGGTCACTGGAGGCATCGCTGCAGACGCAGATAGTTCGCAATACAAGAGGCTGAGGTGCCTCGGCATTGAACGCTTGGTTGGCAGCGAAGGTGAGACACTTCGTAGCTCTGCAGTGAGCTATGTTGGTTCGTGACGGGCCTTGCCAAATGGTCGTTCCCCCCTTGACGTGTTGCAAATTCTCAATGTCAAAGGCTCAAGGCCGAGATTTTTGTGTCCGCAGTTGGCTGACTATAGAGTGGTGATAGCAAAAGGCTTGGGACGAAACGCGAGTTTCTGAAACCTTTTTGCAAGGTAAGGTTATTAAGGTTGCAGTTTGGCGAGCGAAGAAGTTCTTTCATGTTCTTTCCTTGGTCACTTGAATTTGTGGTCTGAACCACCCTCTTGAAATCTCTTGAAGCTCTGAGGATTGTGAACGGTTGCAGCAGCCAGCCGTTGCTCGGATGCCTTAACACTGAGCATCCCCAAGATACTTCTTCAGTGTGTGGCTCATCCTTTCCCACCCACGCTTGTGAATCTATCGCTTGTCAAGAGTGTATGCGTACAGGAGGTGTGCACCCTTCCACGTGGTACTGTGGGCACTTTGGTTTGTGGCGGTGCTGATTGAGATCAAGGTTATTTGCCACTAATCTGTACCAACACGTCACAGGACACAAGGGGCTCATGAATTCAGACGATCGATTTTTTTTCGAAGGAGTGGTCTACGACAAACATCATGAACATCTCCAAGAAGGGAAGGTCAGGAGGGCTTCGCAAAGCCGGTAGGAAAGCGAGAAAACCCTTTTCCATGAATGTCCATGACTTGAGGCCATGAGAGGGATCCAATCTGCCAGGAAACCACAACTGTTGTCCAGGTACCAGGTTGGGATGGGTTGGGTATGAGGTGATTGTGATCATATCCCGATTCTGTTGGTTAGATCAGTTTGGCTGTCCAATTTGTTTGCACCTCCAATTTGTTTGCACCTTATGTTCCCTGGTTGGTGTTAACTTTCCCGTTGGCTCACATTCGAACCAGTATGAACCAGTTCTACTGGTTGATTTTCATTAACTGGCCGCTTCAATTTGAAACATCTTTATTTTCCCTAGTTTTATCTAGTCTTCACTAATGCTTGGCTGGTTGACGAATATTTTTCATACGGGTTGAAACCACCACCCAGTGAGGATCACTATTAGCCACTATAGTAATTATAATCAGTGTTATAACCATTGTTAACCGGCATTAGCCAATATGAAGTATATAAACCACTAGTTTAATCAACAGGGTCGAAACCACCAAGCAGTTCTTGTAATCTTGTGCCACCCTTGGGTTCTGCCTGCTACGCCAAGGATGTGGATAGCTCATATGATCGGTGCGGGGAGTGGGCCTGACCAAAACGTGGGCGGCTCAGTGGGTTCGTTTGTTCATCAAGGTTCGTTGGCCTGTCGGCATTCACCCTGTCATCATGTCTTCGATATGCGGCCAGAGGTGTACATATTTGTGATTGAAGTACGACATATCTAACTTCAACCACTGCCCTAGACGGTGCTCATCGGCAAAGACCAAAAACCACTGTGACTGGATATGGCTAGCTGGATCCATATTACCCTGGGGTAAACTAATCTGGCAATGGACTTTAACCAGAATTTAACGTGAAACCCTGGGAAACCACCAATAAATGGTGGATTTTCCATTTCCAGGTTAGTTTACCAGAGGGTAACCAGCAATCATGGGGGATAAAATGGGATAAAAACCAACAACAGTGGGGAATGCAATGGCTTATGATGGCACACCAGGGGTACAGGTTTGACACCCGGCCGTTGGATAATCAAGCACGAATGCAGATCCTTCGTCACATTCGGTCCTCACGTTCGATGCCTCCCAGGAGAGTGGAAGGTTGACGTCCACTAGCCACACCAACTAAAAGATGAAAAAAGAACATGTTTGCTCAGATTGTGACCCCCTCAAGGTCGCATTCCAGCACAGCACTCACTTTTAACACTGTGAGGTGAAGATTTTGCCTGGCCAATTTCATGATTTTCCAACTCCCAGCCACTTGTCCGCCACGCGTTTTTGGCCCAAGACGCTTGGCTCAATTTAGTGAGCCGCGGCCTGGGTTTTTGTATGGCGGGTTGTTTCATGGTTTTGTGTCAGGTGGTTTTGGGCTCATCATGCGACCCCACCAATGGAAGTGCATTCCCCCAGCCGCGACATGCTGTGGATGGTATCCCCTGGTATGGGAGGCACCGGGTCGAACTCAAACAACATGCTTTGATGTTTGGGAATGGGTCAACATTTAACAGCTAGTAATTGATGGGGGATGTTGACCAACAACAATAGGAAAAACAATGGTTAATGATAGGGGAACTAGGGGTACTGACCCATAGCCATTTGGTACCACATGGCACTACCCTTAGTTGAAATGCTGTTCGAAGCCTCAGGGCCACGAGGGCCAAGGTTGATCCCACGGGCCCCGCTTTCTCTAAGGATGGGCTGCGATGAGTCAGGACACAACTGCCGCTTGGATGCTGGAATAGGTTGCAGTTGGTTGGAAGTTCATCGCGTTCACTCAATCCTTGGTGAAGATGGGGCACAATTGATCATCATCATCATCATCATCATCATCATCATCATCATCATCATCATCATCATCCTCATCCTCATCCTCATCCTCATCCTCATCCTCATCCTCATCGTCCTCATCCTCCTCGTCCTCGTCCTCGTTTGCGTCATGGTTAGCCGGTCTTGAAGGTATCAAGACCATTCAAGACCCAGATGCATGTGCAAGCTGCGTCAACCGCCCCCAACTGTCCTAACGCTCCATCATTTTGCCAAGGGACTCAAGTTTTACCAATCCTTTGTGCGTCAGATTCTGTGCATGAAACATCGCGACAACCCCAGGACCCTGTTCTGTTTCGTTCACCGGGCTCACCCCGCGGCCCCCATTGCCATTGCTATCCATGCATCCACCGGCCCGACGGGCCAAGTTCCGTTCCGCCTGTTGAGGTGCCCTTGGAAGCAGTGGAGGTCCTGGACAGACTTGTCAGTGGAACCCTGCCACTGGACAGGACCGTGCATGTCCATGCTGCACCTGGTAGGCTCCGGCGAAGTCGGAAAATCCAACGGAGGTTTTTTCCCAAAAAAAGTCCGAATGTCAAGCTGTTCATCCAGACAACGGTAGAAATCTTCGCCAACTGAGGATCCCTGAGGTCAACAACTGGGCTGCAACCGAATTTCACACATCAGCTGCAGTGAATCCCTCAGCTCGACCTCCATTTCCAGCAGCTCCGGGGCTCGCGTGGCCAGGAGGATTACAAGAATTGTGCGCCGCCGGTGGATACCAAGTTCGAAGCGAATCTGGGCCTTGTTGTGTGACGTCGATGTAGCTGTGACGGCGTCTAAGTCGTAGATGATTACATATGTTCCCTGTTGGCCCTGTCTTATTGGCAGATGATGGCTTTGGACCATGCATGTTGGTTGATAGAGGAAATAGGTGGCATAATTCAATGACAGGAAAGGAATAAGGGCCCTTGGAAGCATGAGAGCGGTGGGAACGCAAATGCAATCGGGTGTCAGACTCATGCATCGGAAAAAGACAAGATGGAATACGGTGAGGAAGCACGGATTTCACATGATTTACTGGCTGGTGGTGTCAAACCTTTTTTTTAATCTGCCCTACTAATCATTCACAAACGGTTGGTTGACTAATCTTCTTTCATAGGGGTGGTTCAACCACCAACCAGATTCAACGCTTGGGTTCCAAAGCTCCGGAGAAAAGGAATCTTGCAGCCCAGTGCCACGCCACCGGTGCCAAGCAAGGAGCTTTGGCGAGAACGGTGCGCCTTGCAATCCCCAGACGCCAGGAGGGGTGGAGATGTCCGACGCCTCAGGGAGTGGTGCGCCAGGGGTGGCAAGTGCTTGGGCAAGTGCCGCCATCTTCCATGCGTCTTTGGGATGACACTGGATGATAATGATGATTATACTGAATGAGAATGGATGAGAATGGATGACATTGGACCTAACTCCATGAGATTCAACAAGAATCTATGTTCTATTGGAAACCCATGTGAGGGAGTGAATGTTCAAGAACACCCAAGCAGTTCGTAAAGCTGTTGGAACCCGGTCAATTATTAGTTGTGTAAGCAAGTGCGCCGAAGACCGTCCAGCAACATCCAGCCACCACAAGCCATGGTCAACGCCATGGTAACCACAAGGAAAGGCTGCGACTACGTGGACATCAGCTTGGTGGATGGATGGACTTTACCAGTGAAGTTGGACATCCAGGGCGACTGCCTCTTGGACTTTAAGGCTTTGAACCAAGCGAATGCCACTGGAGGGAACTGCATGGTAAGAGCTTGACTTTAAAGGTTGAAAGTCAAATTTGTTCTTGTAGTGTTTCGCCATATTCAAACTGTGGTTCTTCCGTGTTCTTCAATTGGAGACAACATGGAGGCAACAGATTCAGTGGAATACAGCAACAACATGCTTCAGCCTTGACAATTGTGCTTCCAAATGCTCACCAAGACATACAAAGAGAATGTCCTGAGATGTCCTGAGATCTTTTGAGCACGTCTCCGACCTGCATACTGTGCATGTTCATACTCCCATGCATGAAGAAAAGCACTTGGATTCAGGCATACTTTACATATGCATCTACATACGCCTGCAGATGACATACACTTACAAATGCGCACGCATACACGCGCACACACATGTGCATAGATGTAACATCATGCAATCACAAGTCAAATACACACATACACATACACATACACATACACATACACATACACATACACATACACACACACACAGATACACAGACGCATACTTGCATATTCGTGGACATGCACGTGCTTGTATGGACATGCATATGTGATCATATGTGTGCATGTGCCAGTCTCACAGGCGTAGCTGAGTCTTAGTACAACGAGCGTCTTCTACAGAGGGTGTGGAGGGGGTGGCCGGAAATTTGCTATTTGGATCTATTTGGAGACACACGCGGGATGACATGGGGATGTGGCAAAACTGAGGTGTCGTTTTTTTCCTCCAGGATTTTTGGGACTCGCATTTTGCTGTGTTTTTATTTGATGAGTATGTTGCAGGAAACGCCAGGGTCACATAGAATTACAGGATGTTTGCCCGCATGCGTTTTTGTGATGCTGCAGGTGGAGCAAGACTATCCGCCATGATACCCATGTTTTTGCTCATGCAATGAAGAAGAAAAAATAGACGCTACCTGATGCTGCAGTGCTACAGTTTTTGGCGGGCTGTGCCTGCAACAAGAAAGTGGAAGAAGGAAATGTTTGGAGCCTGGCTCCGGTGTTGTACATGACAAGGTTGTTATTGCAGTATATTGTGTGCTTTTTCCTGATGTTTCGGGCGAGAACCAAGCAGATACCAATTGTCTTTCCAAAACTCTTTGCAAATACCACGGTTCTGGACACTAGGTGCAAAAAACACGTCAGAAGAGAACAGTCTTTTGAAGACCAAGATCAGCCCATCTCAGGTAGACACTTGCATGCATGCCTTTGTGCACATACATGCGTTCCAGTGAATTAGGAGCCAGCATCGATGTTGCGACAGTAAGAAGTGTTCACTTCCAAAGGTCCATGTGCGAAGTGTGTGCTTAACGTGCTGCCATGTCGCTCCCGAGGTCGGACAGCCAAAGAGCAAAAAGTGGATGCCGCGACCTGAGAATGCGCGGCACACCTGGAGCCATGGAAAGCTGGAGAGATCTGGAGAGCCTGTCAGGTTGGATAGCCTTCAGCCATCTTCAGCCATTTTCAGCCTCTCAGTTTCGCCCAGGTTTTGGATTGCGAGGGGTTGTCCTTGGGTTTGTGCCCAGCTTCTGAGCATTTGACGGCCGCAGGCCTCACACCCGGGATGTACACAGCGCATTCCGGTGGCCAGAAATGATAAGGTCATATGGCTATGGGTCAATATTAACCATCAATAATGGCTTATAATGACCCACCAAATCATAGGGAAAACAATGGTGAATGATGGGGAACCAGGGGTACGGGGTTTTGACCCCCTGCCATATGAATTGAGACTGGTAAGCAATCAGAGAAGCTTAGACTAGATAGTTCAGAGAGGTTGGATTTTGTAGCATTTCGTAGCCATATAGATTCGACTTGTTCTAGCTTAAATCGGTTCGGAGATAGGTAGATAGACACGTAGAACCATATGTATGTAATTATAAACGTCTGAATTTATCCAGTTCGCAGTTGTACGTGCATATGTTTATATACGCATTTGCCTGGTTACCACTTGGAGTTGATACCAAGCCTCATCAATCTCTGATTTGACCATCCCAATATCCGCAACAATTTGACATGAAGTCCGTAGGAGCTCTGAATACTGCTATAGAATCACTGTAGGAAGATGTAATTTAATTAACCATATTGTTTGGACTGAATTTGCAGACACATGGCACTGCCAAATATTGGTTAAGGATTGAATTTATTCCATCCGAAAGACTTGTTTGAAGCTCCTACAACAATGGCTGCCCCGGGGCTGGAGGAATCTTTGCCGACCTTCGTGCAATCAATCCCAAGACGCACAAGGCATGCTGCTGTACCCTTTGAAAGGTATACACAGCTTGAAGTCAGGTAGCTGCCACATGCCCAAACTAGAAGCAATCATCCCCAGGCATGGTTACCATAATCATGCATAATCCCCAGGTATATATGGTATGCTGTCACGGCCTTTCTTTTGCAAAAATGCTGTCACGTCCTCAAGTTGGTGAGTTCAACCTGCTGTCATGACGCGGAATCCATGCATGGCGACACGGATATGCGATACCTCGCCATCGAAACGCCGAGTAGCCCACAGGTGGCCGGATGCTACAGCCCTTGCAGCAAACTTTTGGACACCAAGTGGAGCAACCAGGCCATTGGCTGGGCGATGGCCCGGGCTTCCTGGACGGTTGGTTCATGGGAATCTGAACCAGCAATTCTGAGAGTTTTCCGGCAGCTTTTCCCATGTATGGGAGCATCTACACACCCGATGGATCCACTGGTCATCCGGATTCACACCCAACGCTTGGGAGTAGAACTTGCATCATGGCATTTCATATTTGCCGGGAGTTTCCGGGAGTTTCAACCATTTGAATCCACTTAGGAACTTCTTTTCCCAGATGGGAACATCGACAGGAACCCATGGGTTAAACGGGTTTCAACGGGTTTTCACATCAACACGGGGCCTGGGATGCAGGACAGGCCTGGAGGTCGTCGACCGGAGGAAAGCGAGGCGCGACGGCCGGACAGCCCGCTGGCCGAAGCTGAACATGACCCCAGGTCTCGTAAGTAAACCAGCAATTTCCATGGTGGATTTCCCACGCGACCAGCTTGACCAGAGGGTAGATGAAAGATGGCCGCATTGCCATGGAACATAGCCATGGAGCTTCCCAAAAGAACTAGGACTCCCAAATCCATCAATACCTGCAATGCCAATAGCCACGCAGGTGTGGGACATCATGGCGCCTGCTGACCCCGGGACCTGCGCCATCGCTTGAGGTGTCCCCCTACTGCTGTCCAACACCACCTCAGACACCTGAGAGCTGCCGGGCAGGGCCGAGACTTGACGAAACCCGTGGGGATCAGGTCCTGGTTGGTCGGTGGAAGGATGCGTAGCAAGATATCAAGAGGACATAGGAGATTCATGAGATGTCAATAGATATCATGGATACAGGTATGACTCAGGTATACAAACTCATTGACTAATTAGCCCAGAGGCAATAAAAGCAGCACTGGGGTGCAGGTGATGTAATTTGGGAAGGTGGATATACAAAACTTGGTCAGGTACCGGGAGTGTTTCTTGTTTTTGTCGCTTTGTGTTTGTCCAAACCTGTGGGCGCGGGAAAAAAACGCTTGGTGTTTACATGACACTTTCTTGATGGCCCACGGAGGTGAAGGAAAACCACTTGACAACTGGTGGTGGTTGGTGCTGCCTGGGGTTCAAGAAGGAGTGCACTTAACAAATTGATGTTTTTGAAACGTGACTAGGACGAAGCTCTGTGAGTGGTGATTTGTGTTTTTGAGAGGTTCTGAATGATCAAGTTGAGCGCATCATAGCGCATCACATCTTGGATCTTAAACGATTTCAACGTGAAGAGTTTCACCGCTCAGGATCACCAAAACAAGCTTCCTCAAGACGGTGCACCAGAAATGCCCTGGAGCCTCTTGGTTGCTGATGCCTTGGTTGGGAGCTGATGAGATGAATGATGCTTTCCAATAGCCAACCTGATCCAACCAGTGGACCTAGATGAGCCAAGACTTCCTCCCCCTTCCTGAAATGGCGGCGTTAGTTCGGCATGGATGAAGTCCTGTGGGCTGAAACCCAGGTCTACGGCTATGCATATGATGATGGCATGGGCTTGATGCGATGTTCTTCAGCCACACGCTACACCGCCTCTTGGAGATTTTGTGACTGGAATGGGCAATGGGCAAATAAGAATTGGAAGGGCAAACAAAATGACCCGGACCATTGATGTTTCATTGTTTTACCCAGACCGAAGGACTTTTTGCAGCTCTTTTTTTGAAGGGATGGTTGTAAGGCAAGCTGCAGCTTGATGGGTGAATCAAGATTGCAGTGGAAATGTCACCCTGTGTTCGATCAGAAGTTGATATTTGACTTGGCGCTTGGCATGGTGATGTTTATTGCTGAAAAGTGCAAATGGCTTCCATCTCCCCTAGCTTTGCCCAAGTGCTCAGTTGAGATGTCCAGCGATTTGCCGTCAAAATGGCTGCAGTGGTTTAGTTGCCTGGAGGTTGATTCCATGCAGCCAGTCGGCAGGATGACTGGTCAAGTCTAAACGAGTCAATTGCAGGAAATACATAGCGGAATGGAGATATTGCGAGGTTTCCATGAGGTTTAGATGTTGAGTAAGTTGCAGCAGGTTCAAAGATGCTAAACGTATGAGATTTTGTGTGCTCGCTGGACTACGTCGAGTCACTGACCAAGTCTTGCCCGAAATTGTCGAGTCGTTGTGTGCTCGGGACAGCACAGCCGAGGTGACATACTATTGTCCAGCAGACATTCCTGCCTGATCCGTCGGGCCATAATCAATCCGAAGGATGGATGGGGCTGGGCTAAGATGTGGCTCCAGTAGCTGTCAGACTTTGAATCCGACTTAGAGTGCCCAATGGGCTGAGAGGCATGGCACGGTCATCCATTTCAGAGCACCGCACTGCCTGCCGCACTGCTATGCCATGCTATGCCTAATGGTTGTTGGTAATTGAAGGTTTGTGAAGCTTGATTACAGGTCAATTGATATTTCGCCAATTTTTTCGATTCGCTTTGCATTGTTAGCAGCTTTGTCCTGGTTGAGGAGCGCCTTTTGCTGCCAGCTCGACTGGCACCCTGAGAAGAGCTTCGCCCAACAGAGGCTTCTTCTGGGTAACTCATCCAAGCCCTAACCATCTCTAACTTGCCTAATTAACCCCAGCAAAGCAGAGAATGCTCGAGGATTCGATTTGCCAGGGTTTCCCAGAAGAAGCCCCAACACACCGCGCGTTGCGTCAACAGCACGTGGACACCGGAGCGAATTCAGCATAGCTTTTGACGTCCACGTTGGATCCAAGACCCTGGTGCAACCAAATTCGGCAAAATGGCAAGGAAAGCGTTGCCATTAGATCGGCCGTGAACACTGTCGGAGCATTCGTGCGGTAGTTGACATGCGGCCAAAAGAGATCTAGAGCAGCCAACATATCAAAGCTCTTTTACAACTTCTTTCGGTGTGAAAGTTTCTTCGTGTTTCACTCTGCCTCTATGTACGTATATGTACATAGTATACGCAATGTCTACGCCTTATTTCGAGAAACCAGTTCCACACCCGAGAATTTGCGCCGTAGAGTTCCATCTCTTTGTTCCTCTTGATGTCACCATATCAGTGCCAGGCCATGCCTCGCATGTCGTTCTTTGGCTCACAGACTTCGAGGTTTACCAAGGCAGACATAGCCAGACCTATCATGGTATCAAGGGGTCGTGGAAAATTGGCGTCCCAGTCAAAATGGCGAGGCATTCATATTGCAGCTCATATGGCATTTCCGTGTTCGCAATTTGTAACGTTGGTGGCCCCGGGGTGACACCCGACAAGGACCAATAGTTGGTCTACCCAAGCTGGGTTGGAAAACCACGAAAAATCTCCTAGATCAAATGTATGGGTGATACTTCGGTGATACGCATCAATTTGATTCCGAGATTTGGGAACGCATGCGTTCCCTACTGAGAATTGAGCCTTTCCCGTGAGCCAAAGGCACAGCGTAGGACACCAGCTCTAGTCACTTGGGTCCACTTGGGTCCATGGTCGTCACCGATGGATGGCGCTACTACGAGTTGGACTTCGAAGCAAGGAATCTTTGCTGAGCTGAGCGTTGAAACCGGATGGCGACCCTAAGTATCCCCCTTCACGCCTAGATCATCGTAGATCTATGTTTGGGCCGTGCTACCCAATCAGTATCTAAGATGATTTATGAGAAGTGCTAAAATTTCGGTAAGTTCGAAAGATTTAGAAAGTACCCTTCATCACCGCTATTGTGCTTCACCATCAATGTGTAAAGCGTCATGTGCTTCGTTTTGCGTTGAGTTGTGCTCCCACTTCGTTCCGGCATTCTTTGGGTCTTGCCGGCAGCAAACACATTTTATCCTTTCCAAAATTCTTTATGAAGATGATTGAAGATGTTATTTTGAACCCTTTCATTTTCTTTTCTAAATTCTTTGTTAGAACTAGTCAGATTTTGCAATTTTCTCTTAAATCGAGTTTGGAAGGATTTGAAAGCTCCTGCGGACGAGCTTATAGACAACAGAAAAGCTCAATGCAGCTTTGCATTTAGCAACTCCAAACGCATCATGGGGCAGAACTAGCATCCAGAAAATCCCCTTCTAAATATCCAATCTAATCTTTGCAGTGCATTCTTTTCTTTCATTTGTGCACTCAGGCCCGGTTGATAGGATATCATTCACCGGTATGGCAATAGCATGCTATAGCTCCTTTCAGGCTTTTGGTTTTCGCAAGTGGTGTCACCGGCTGCCTCAGCGCCATTGTTCATAATCCAGCAACTTGCTGTGGGCTTAATATCTATCCCCAAACATGGTGAACATCCCAGGATTCGGTCGACCATGTGCTCCTGCCCTTGTGGAGTGTCCGTCCCAAGGTGGCCCCGTCGAATCACGTGACCCGGCCTGCCAACAGCCTGCGGTGCCACTGGCATCGCCATGGAAAAAGAAAAGGACGCAGGATGCTGCCCTAAGTCGGGACAATAGTGGTTCGTAAGGGATGGAAGGCGATGACGGGAGAGAAAGAGATGCATGACAGTGATCAAGAAGTAGTGGTTGATAATTCATGATCGAGAACTAATGGTTGATAGATGTTGATAGAACCCACTGGACGCCCCAGCAAAAAAATAGATGTTGATAGATGTTGATAGGCTCGGCCGGGGGCTTTGTCAATGCACAAGAATGAATTCACTGGGAAATGAGGACAGATAGCATTTTATGAGGTAAGACACGGTCAGCAAAGTTACACAGGCGAATGCATGAACATGTGTACTGCTCACTGGGCATGCTTACGTCCCTGGTATGCATGATGACATGATGTTTTGGGGATATTATTAGTATTCATGGCATATTACATATATATATATATATATACTTATCTATCTTTTGCTTATTTATTTGTTTATTTATTTATAGTTATGTATATACATAATTCTAGCGTACTGTTTTTCCCTTATGGCATATTTTGGTGTTGCATGGGCCCAAGGTGCCACTTCTGCGTGCGTGCTGACGGTGCGGGTTCTGCTCGCTGTGCCAGGTGGAGCTGACTAAGTGTGGAATCTGATCTTCGGCTCGAAGCGGGGTCCAGCGAGTCGTGACCGCCACACGAAATCCATGGGGGTGATACGCGCGCGCGCGTTTCCAGACAAGCAACATCGAGCCGTGGTTTAGTGAGCCCCAAAGTTATGGCTGGTTTGCTACTATGAATGGTTAGTGGATGATTTGGGGGCCCCCTATGATTTGAGAAAGCACCACATCAAGTGTAGGATCAGTTTGGAAGACGTCTTGACATTGACTTAATATAACTCTTGGTGAAACAGGCGATGCATCGACCGGGCGTTCCTGGCTTTGGGCTTTTAGGGAGGGCCCTGCAAGCCTGTGCCCGGCGACATGGCAAGGCTGTTGCCCATGAGAATCTAACAGATTTCGTTTCAGAACGAATTTGCAGGAAGCAAATGCTTGTTGCTTATGTATGCATAATCGTTCATATGCAAATGTAGATTCATAAGATTTCATAAGTACATAGCATCGCTGTTTCTCACAAGTGGTTTTTGCTTAGATGGCGCTGGAAGAGGAGAGAGAGAGAGTTGATTTTTCCTCATCCACCATTTGATTACACAACCCCATTCTGTGATTGTTTGTTTCACAAATCATGAATCGTATTTTTGCGCCTGACCATTTCTTGCTTGATGTTTGATCATGAGATTGAAATGTGGGGCAATTATCCATGGACACTACTGGAAACTTGGATGTGCAATTGAGGTTACGGCTGGGATAAAGCCGTAGCAACCCTATAAGGTGATTATATTACTTTATTTTTGTATATTTTTTACATTTACATCAGCAGATTCGAAGATGTTCAAAGACCTATTTACATATGTATATATTTTTTGTTTATCCACATCAAAATGTCAAGAACCAAGGAAACCATGGATATATAGATGCAATTCCTGTAAATTCTTCAAGTTGCAGCTGGGGACGACTCGGTGAGTCGGGGGGTGAAGCTGCGCCCGAGAAAACAGAAGGCGCCATGCAGTGAGGAAAGCCGCAGAGGTGGAGAACATGTGGCTACAGGTCAATATGAACCAACCATAATGGGGGAAAATAGCCAACAAACTATACCGAAAAACAATGGTTAGGTATATGGGAACCAGGGGTACAGGGTTTTGACCCATAGCGATGTTTGACTCACGGGGCTCAACTGGTTGTGACAAGTGCCATATGCGTCAATATTAACCAACAATAATCGGGGACAAGTCACCAACGATAATAGTGGGAAAACAATGATTATTGATGGGGGAACCAGGGGTACAGCCACAGCCATATCTTGAAAACATGGCAAAATTGTGTGATACATTGTGATTTTGTGATGCTGTTGGACACCTTTGGCATGTTTCATGATTACATTTGAGACGCAGCATTGGAGAACACAGCGGCAATGATAAACCTACTTGAACGAACAGGGACAATAATCCACTACAATGAATCCGTGGACTCAATTTGGCTCATAGAAGTTCAAGATCTACATTGGGTGAGCTTGCTAGAAGATGTGGAACGGCCTAGATAGTTGACGCATGTTGTTGTGTAAATATTAAGCTGTTTCATGATTGAAATTACTGATGGGGTCATGGGCTGCCTCAGACACATCCACTCACAAGCACCATCACATAGCCTGTGCCTGCATGACAAGCCACATCACAGCTGCATCCACCACCAGCCTGAGCGCGGCAGCGGCTGGAGACTCAGCATGTCGGTGCCCCAAGGTCCGCAAGTGGATTGGGTGGCAAAGCACCACAACAAAACAACGGCCCAAAACAAGCACAACTACCAAGCATTACCAAGCCCCAGAACCACCAGCACAGCCGCAACTATAGCCACAAGAACTAAGCCAACTACGTCAACGACGAAAAAGACGACGACGGCGACGACGACGACGACGACGACGACCAAACCCACATGTTTGTACGCTGCTGGGAGCCTTCCAACGAGCATACTGTGGGACAGACACGGTGTGAGTTGCTATCCCGGATCGTGGGTAATGAAACCTTGGAGAGCACCAGTAACTCAAACCCTGTCCAGGAGCGCACCAGCATCAGCCCCGCTGGCAGCATGCAAACCCAGCAGCAACTGCAGCTTCACATGTTCCGAACATGTGGGGTAAAGGTGGGCCGTTCATATTTGGCGTCCACATCTCCAGCAGAACTTATTACAACACTTCCAACTTTACAGAATGCCTCAAGTTCAAGCCGCCGAACCCTGAGCAGGCACTGTTGTAATGGGGTTCCAGGGCAAAGTTCGAAGGCTTAAATTCCGAGGGCTTCAACCATTGGACTTCTTGTCTCTTCTTTTGTTTTCCCTTGTTTGCTCTCTTCTTGTGCTTTTTTCTGCTTACTGTGTCCATTTGTGTCCGCTTTGTTTGTTTCGCCTTTGTTCCCTTCTTGTTCTCCAGCTTGAAAATTGCCGTCCAGAAGGTTTGAATGAATTCCAGTTTCATGCAAAACCATGGCTGCGGGTGTGCAAGCAGCTCAGGACTGGCAGAGCCTGGTCCCTAGCTGAAGCATCATGTAGCACCCGGGGGTATAGTGACTGTGGTCAAAGTTCCTGGCTGATTCTTCCAAATTTCCTGTGGGGTCTTGCTGATGAACCATGCCCATGTGTTTTGCATCAGCATTTTCCAGAGCTGAAAGGCCAAACACAAGCGCGATATCGCCTGCGAAAGTGGCTCAAGCATTTCTTTGAGCAGAGTGCAGGCGCTCATGCGACGGCCTGCAACATAGAGATCAGTGAATTGCAACAAATGGCTGGCCCCAGCAGGCAGGAGGATGAGGAGGAGTTGCCCATTGATTTTGACGATGAGGATTACGAATCGCTTCCTTGCTCTTGGTCATTTGTGATCATTTGCATCATCATGCCGTATCTCAATGGTCAAATGAATGGTTTGCTCTTCCCTGCCTACACACTTCACTATCAGGAGAATGGATGGCCAGTTGTCCGTGCAGGTTTGGCTTTGAGCATCGGCTTCTTCACACGCATAGCAGCACAACAGATGTTGCTACGAACTGGCTTCTGGCTAGTCGTGCCTCTGGGCATTGTACATTTGACCTTTGCCACCTTGGCCATCTTCTACAACACCAGCGAGTGGGCTGTTTTTGCCGAAATTGTTTGTGTTTTTGGCATTGATGCCGCACTTGCCATTGAAGGCATCACATTTGATACCTTCGGTGATTCAGAAATGAAAGCCAAGCAGGCTGCTTCAATCACATTGTCAGTTTGGACATTGTCTATAGCACTCTCCTGCACCATTGGTGGCATTCTGTACGATACCCTTGGCTGGACGGGCCTAGCTACATACCATGCTGTTGCTGAAGGGCTTTTGGTCATCCTGCTTTGTCTCCAGCCAAGCTGTAGAAGGGCATTCATGGAGTTTTTTCAGCGGCGCCCAAGAGAAGTGGGAGCCGATCAAGAAGACCCAGGAGATCAGCAAGTCCTGTTTTCCCGCGTGCTACCAGTGGAGTCGCAAACCATGGTGCTGCCTGGTGCCACTGAAGAGGTTGAAGTACTCACAGTGGAGGAGGCCGATTCCGACTCCAAGATCAGAAGATCCGGAAACTCCGCCACCTCGGCCCCTCAGAGACAAGAGATTGAAGCAGATGAGAGGCCTGAAGGTCCTGAAGCAGATCGAGGCCGCAAGTCCAAGAAAGTCCGGCAGAGCCAAGCCTCCATGTTGAGCGAAAAGACCCAGAAGACTCACAGAACTACGACTACTTCAAGAACTTCAAAAACTCAAAATACGATCAGTAGCAAGTGGAGTCAGGTATCGAAAGTGTCTGAATCCGCACAGCTCTTTAGCTATACTTATGGTGCCAGCTCATTGCAGCCTCACATCGTGGGAGCCACTGGAGAGAAGAAGGTGCAACGCTACGAGCTCGAGTTGTTGGAGGAAGAGGAAGCAGATGAGGTCGAGAAGACACAGTCATCACCCTCAGTCCCAAAGGATGTGAGGTTTCCCGTCTTCTTGGTTGTTCTGAACGCCTTCTACAACAATTTCACGTATCCCATGGAGTTTGCTACGTTTGCTCTCTACTTTCGCCAAGTGCATAACTGGAATGAAGCAACTTGGGCAAGCCTTGCGCAAACCGCAGGGGATGTCCTGGCTGCAATTCTGATTCAGTTGCTTTCTAGGGTTGATTTCTACAATGAAGATGAAGCAGGCTGCTTCATGCGCCTTCTACACCATTTCACATCTTCACCCTTCAACTTGAGTTTCCTCTTGTTGACTTGGATCATCTTCAACCTGGGGATGATGAGTCCATCGCTGGTAGTGGCGATTATATCCCAGACATTCATGGGAACTACCTATGTTTATAGCATGAAGTGGACCAACGACATGAACTTGTTCTACTCCCTGGGTGACTCGCAGGTTTTCCTGACTTTGCAAGTGATGACCAAAAATGCAGAAGCCCTGGGTGGTGTCCTTGCAGGTGTCCTAGGCCAGGTGCTCTACACCTTGAACCCCACGGCACCTTTCGCCTTTGCAGCGGCTTTGGCCTTGGTGGTCTTCCTGCTGTATACGGCCGGGTTCTATGCACGTTTGGGCTTTGTAGATGACATCGAGCTGGCTGAGGCCAAACGTGCTCGGCGCAAAGGAGTCAAGAGAGTGAGCTCATGGAGGGCAGATGTTCGACAGACGACGATGGACAATTGATGGTGACATATGGTGACATTGAGAGCCAATGAGTTTCGCGGAAAATCGATGGAAATGTTTTGATCTAACAGTTGTCAAGATTGTAGTGGCCAGTGTGCAGACACTGCTCTGGGTGTTTGATGTGTTCGTGAAGTAAGTAAAATTGCAGGATATTGGCTCAAAAAACTTCAAACCGTAGACGAAACTCCATGCTCCAAGGTCAATTTTCTCTGGCACGGACAGTGCCCGGATGTTAATGCAATGTTCTGCCTTGCTTCAACTGCGCCGAGAGACGGAGCCCTTTACTGGCAGAGTCTCTTTTTTAAAGCCGGTTGAAAATTGAAGGCAAGTTGAAGGCCAACTCATATACCCCTATACCTTTCGAGTGAGTTCTGCCAGCAAATCCATCCTGGCAGGGTTCGCACTTGTTTTGCCGGCAACCGGCAAACAGGAGGGCAGAAGGGTAAACTGTTTGTAACGTCGAGCTGTAGGTACACAACACATCCAACGCAGAGGGCGTGAAAAAGCGGTGGAGCAATGGCTCGCCATGTGCATCGAACATGTTTTGCGATGTTTGAAGTTCCATCCGGATCGACAATTTTATACAGTCTTGGGGCGACTCTACCCAGCCAAATAGATCGAAACTAGTAGGATGTTGCAGAATGCGATTATTGAAAACCGATGGCTTGCTACAGGGTAAACACCAAGCCCAAGCTTTGGTCGCTGATTGCGGGCGAGAGCATTTGGAATTTTGGCTCCGGAACATCATGGTAGGATCCAGTGCTGACCTTATCATGAAATGTGTTCCTGCTGGTGAGCCGAGGCTACATCTACCATTGAGTTTGGAAGATTTCGTGGCCCTGACAGGACTTGCAGAAATTGACAGGGTGTTCCTTTTTTGGTCTAGGAAGAAACCTGCAGGGCTGCCAAGTCCAACAGCATTCCCAGGCTGTTGCCAATGAGAGTCTCGATTGCAGAAGCAATTTCTGGTTGCATCCAGCATGATCTGATTGCACGACATCACACGATCCCAATGTGATATAATGAGATTCTTTGGCGCTCAGGACTCACAAATTCTATTTGATATTTGTATCCATTTGTGGCTCTGACATTTTGCTTGATGCTTGTTCAGATTTTATTTTGAGACCGAAAGATGAGGAGGTTATCCATGGGTATCCTGTAGATTCTTCAAGTCCAAACCTTTTGGAAGTAGCTGGAAGTGACTCTCAGCGCAGAGTTGGAACTCCGGTGTCAAGCTGCACTGGTTTGTGGAGAAAACAGCCGCCGACATCTCGTGAAGTTGGAGCAGCTACAAGGAAAGTGGATCAGGGTGAAAGAACGTGATAAGATGATGAAAGCTAAATTTGCTGTGCTTTAGTGGCACACGAGTGTTTTCATCTTGTGGGCAATGATGAGGAAGGTTCTTACAATGATCCAGGTGGGACCTACATGAACGAACAGGAACAATGATCCACTGCCCATGGACTCAATTTGTTGTTGAGAAATCCAACATCTAGGTTGCACGGCTTTACTAGGAGGTGCGGAACGAGCCTTTGTACACTCAAACTGCTTGCTCAAAATCATATTTTGTTTTGTTGAATCAAATTTTCCATTTTGTCATTGATGACCTTCATGCTGCGTACTGATGGGCAGATGCTGTCGTAACGGAGCCCATTGTGCAGCAATGCATAAAATAATACACTGAGTACTGGTAAAGGCTTATATAGTGTATAATGTATTTTGCCCAATGCATAGTTTATAGTAAGTATAGAACACGTAGCCTGCAATTTTTCACACATATATCATACACATAGACATATATTCTGCATATACGTATGGATACATTTCATAAATCTGTGTGTGTGTGGGTGTGTGTTGAAATGAAGTGGTGATGGATGGAGAGAGAGAGAGAGGGAGAGCTGTATATATATATTTACATATAGATATTGCTAGGTATGTAATATACAAAGATTAGCAGATGGTTAGATAAACATATAGATAGATAGAGATATAGATATAGATATAGATAGATACAACTTCTGCTTGTCTATTCATCATGCCTATAGGCAGTGCCGCCAGTGGCTCCCGTGTCCAGGGGGAGCGAACCGTGCTCCCCTCCAGGGAGGAAAGGTTGAATGCTTAGTACCACAAGGCACACGTTTGAGCAGCAACCAATCCACTTCGGCATCACATGCCCCAAGCCATGCATATCATGCACCCACACGTAGCCTTCATGACAAGCCGCATCACAGCTGCATCGGGTCCACCATCACCTTCGGGCGCGGCAGCCGCCGGCTAGAGACTCAGCAGTCTCAGCAGGTCGAGGATGGTGAAGGTTCGTGCTGGCTGTGGTCATCCCGATAGTCGTTGCCAACTGCGTCATTTTGTTCACTGGTCCCCTGATATTTTTATTTGTAGCAATAGCAACGACGACAGCAACAAGAACAAGAACAGCCACGATGGCAACAATGACAATACATGAAAAGAAAAAAGAGAAAAGATATGAAAAGGCCCTTTCACTGTGTCTCAAGTCCTGTGACTTACTTCAGTCCTCTTTCTTGATTCCGTCCTGCTTGTTCCTCCGGGCGCTTTGAAGCATTCCGCAGTTTTCATATGTTTTCATTGATGCATCACTAGTGCCGATAGTAGATACAACATGCATAGTGCCTGTGCTAATTTGCCCAAAATCACGATTGCTACCACATCATTACACAACAACAAGCCCAGCAACAACCGCAACGCCAGCAAACAGAAAACAAAGAATGAACGGACACACAGACAGCAAGCGAAGGACAAACAGACACGAGCAGACAAGAGCAGACACGCAAACAAACGAAAAAGCTGTCAAACATGCACAAACCACCAAAAACCAACAATCAACCAAACTTGAGACAATCAACAAGAAAAAGACAAACATCAAACAGCAAACAAGCAAGCAAACAAACCAGCAAACAAACCAGCAAGCAAACAAACAAACAAACAAACAAACAAACAAGCAAGCAAGCAAGCAAGCAAGCATGCAAACAATTCAATAAACCTCAATACACAAACAAGCATCAAGCAAGAAATAGGCAAACAACAAAAAGAACAAACAATCAACGAGGACAACCAGCACCATGACAAAGACGGCGACGCAGCCGCAAAAGCGGACGACAACACCGACTTCGACAACGCTACAGATTACCCCAATCCAAAGGAAAAGCACAAGAAGAGATGCCGCCGATGGCGCTGAGCAAGAAAAGTTCGGATGATGAAGTGCAGACTTTGTTGCAAGCGTCGCATCATCTTGGTATCCGTTCTGTTCGTTGCTCTACTTCCCATCAGTTGGTCGAACTATGTGGCTGTGCCTCAGAACCCCGTACCCTTGGTTCCCCTATCATTTATCATTGTTTCCCTTATTGTTGTTGGTTAATATCCCCCATTGTTGGTTGGTTAATAATGTTAATATTGACCCATAGCCATGTCGAAATATACTACCCTGATTGACCTCGGTCACCTGCTCGCAGCGGAACAGGCTCGAAAGATGCCGGGATCTATGAGCCCTGCCGGCATCCTGCTGATGGAGGAAGGGTCGACCCCACCCTGCTCCCAAGTGCCAACAGCAAATGCTACCAATAGTTGCGATATGTCAAGCGATTTTCGATTGGATTCAGTCAGATTGGGGGAGGTAAGAGATGAGACAGGCAAGAGAATTAAGATACGTAGGCACAGAGAAGTATTTGATCGGGCGGACTTAGATACAGAGGGCGGAAAAGCGATGGATAGCTGGATGGATGCTGTCCGATGGTGAGAGTATTTCCGTAAGATTCTAGAGGTTCCCCTTCCCCCACTCTCCGCCTTCCTCACCATGCTGGTGTTGCTGGGTTCTGGCTGCTGCTGCGACCTCGTGCTGACAAAGCCCATCAATTTTTCAATGGCTGGGAGGAGTGCAGTGCTGGCAACAATCAATAGAGATCCACTTTGAAACAAACCCTGCCGACCACACCTTCGATACAGTGTGCTGTGGTGAAGTGCGGGCCTTCCACAACATTATTTTAAGCCACAGAAGTATGTAAAAGACAACCAGAACAGGAGTTTGATGGGGTGACGTGAAAGGGTTTCTGGTGTGCCAGTAGGACACTGGTTCTGAGCAAAGCTGGGCGCTCCGTTCGTGTGTAGCGCCCAATAGGTGGCCCGGAGTTGATACAAGAGTTGCTTGCAGGATGCCCTGAATAAGATGATGTACAAAGATGGCCAGGAGCCCAGCCTGGCACAGGACATCAACGGCGGTGAGGTAGATAGGTTCAGCATGAGAAGTGAGATTGCAGTGCCTTTGGTTTGCTAAGAGTTTTTCTTTGTGAAAGGTTTCTTGGCCCAGGGCCATTCTAGTTCCATTGCCGTTTGACAGGTTGACCCAGCAAGACTTGCTGGTAGTGACTGAGGCCCTTCCATGATGATTCATGATGTTTGTATGCCCATCTTCCGGGAAATCTGATCGTCATCCTGATTTTTTCTGTGTTACAGTCAGTGGCAACATCAGAACCACAGCAAAGGCAATGCCCCAGCAACAACAACAGAATATTAGCAACCAGCCAGCAGCATGGCTCCATGATCAAGGCAACCAACCAACCAAGCAACCACTACGGGCTAATGGTGATGGTCAATGATGGGTTCTTGACAGCAGGCAAACACAGCGATCAACCAGCCAACCAAACAACGACGTTGGCATTTCACAAGCAGGCCTGGCATGCAACCAGGATGAACCACGTACACATACATACAGCAGTTACAATTGATAGCTCCGTGCAACTTCCACATCCGACGCATCCGAGGTTCGAAGAGTTTGCGCGCTCAAAAAGCCAAAGGTTTGGTTCCACGTGGCTCACACTCGCCAGGATCCTAGGGTAGCCTTTGGCCAGTGCTGTCTGAGGATTTGGAGCCAATTACATCATATCATAGGATACCTAAATCTATATCTATGCACATCTATTTCTATATCTACATGTATGTGTTTTTATCCATATCCATCTGTATCTATTCTGTCTATATATATATATATGTGTGTGTGTGTATGTATGTAGTGTAATGTAATGTAATGTAATGTAAGGTAAGGTAAGGTAAGGTAAGGTAAGGTAAGCTAAGGTAAGGTAAGGTAAGGTAAGGTGATGTTATGTTATGTTATGTTATGTTATGTTATGTTATGTTATGTTATGTTATGTTATGTTATGTTATGTTATGTTATGTTATGTTATGTTATGTTATGTTATGTTATGTTATGTTATGTTATGTTATGTTATGTTATGTTATGTTATGTTATGTTATGTTATGTTATGTTATGTTATGTTATGTTATGTTATGTTATGTTATGTTATGTTATGTTATGTTATGTTATGTTATGTTATGTTATGTTATGTTATGTTATGTTATGTTATGTTATGTTATGTTATGTTATGTTATGTTATGTTATGTTATGTTATGTTATGTTATGTTATGTTATGTTATGTTATGTTATGTTATGTTATGTTATGTTATGTTATGTTATGTTATGTTATGTTATGTTATGTTATGTTATGTTATGTTATGTTATGTTATGTTATGTTATGTTATGTTATGTTATGTTATGTTATGTTATGTTATGTTATGTTATGTTATGTTATGTTATGTTATGTTATGTTATGTTATGTTATGTTATGTTATGTTATGTTATGTTATGTTATGTTATGTTTATGTATGTATGTATGTATGTATGTATGTATGTATGTATGTGTGTGTTTGTGTTATTTATTCGTTTATTTCATAGCGTATCAGCTATTTGCAATTTTGTTTCAGACACTACGTGCACTTTGTTGACGTTATTTGAGTGGGCTGCCCTGAAGTATGCAGGTGAGTTTGTACAGCTGTTTTCATGCCCATACTCGTGCAGACGTTAATTGACACGGACATACGCATTTGTGCGTGTTTGGCCCGCGTGTTTTTTTGTGCATATCACATGTATCCGTGTATACTTTTGTGCGTCCGTATGCCCGCATGGAACCCACTTGGGTTCAAATGCAACCTCACCAGGACAATTCGCCTAGATTAATTGGGTCTCCGAAGGAAGTGATTTCTACCCTAAGGTCTAAGACACGGCAGTGGCGGATTGGGAATTAGGTGTGATCTAAGAGACCGAAGCAAAGATTGCATTTGGTCACTGGTCATCGCTCATTGTGGCTTTGAGGATTGTGGCGGTGGTCTCTCAAAATAGGGGACCCACAAAATGGTTGGTTTACGATTCAAATGGTTAATATACATTAATAATCAGGATGATTTGGGGAGACCCCTCCTTTTGAGAAAACCGGCATTTGGAGTGGCTGAAGCTGCTGTAGTCTTTAAAGAGGATTCAGTGGGGAAGGTCCACAGCTTTGGGCTTCGGGGTGTCAAGCCTGTGATGTCCCGTGAAATTCCGCTGCTTTAAATTGGCTTCGCTGCTGTGATCGTTTCATGATCAGTACCATCACCACTGTACCTTTCCTTTCTCTAACTATTAGTGATGTCTTGTTGCTTAGAACTGATCGACCCTATGTCAGATTATGTAGTTAGTCGTTTTCTCGAATTTTCTCATTCTCATAGCTATTGATAAGCGGCTTCCACAAGTATTCACGGTCTCAGCATCTTCGGAGCCATAGCTCTTGGGCAGCAGCGCCACGAACTGCCCCCTGGCGCATTTTCGCCTCTCTGGGGGGCCCAAGGTGTTTTGGAGACTTCCCACCAGACCTTCTACCAACTACTCTCAGGCGGACGCAAGGGACTGACACGCGTCACAGTGGGACCTGCCTAGCATAGTGAGACTTGTCCGAATGTTTCCTTGCCGTCGCCGCATTTGGACACAGACAACAGCAGGCTCAATGAACGTTGAAAAATGTTGAGAAAATGATGCCGAAGTAGGGCAGCAACACATTGCAGCATAGCAATACCTACCAGGTGCTGAGTCCAAGTCATCACTATCCCATTGGAAACAGGTCCTGCAAGGTCCCGCGGTCCGCAGAAGATCCACCGCTGTAGCCATGTCCGGCACACAAGCGATGGAAGTGGAGGGTCCACTCATGAAGAACGAGGATTTCAGCCCCCAGTGCCACGGCAATGAAGCACGTGCTGAGGATGCCCCGAAATTTGTTAAGTTGAGGCAGCAAGGCCTTTGAAGAAATTCCTCGTGAAGTGCATTTGTTCTAGAACCAATTGCTGTGGGTTGTGAACGAACCATTTCTTTTTGTTCATCAGCAGCTTCTCATCCAGAACCACCCTGTTGAGCAAGAGCTACACAGATGTTGCTGTGTAATTTTGAGGAGTCTGAATTGGGTTTGCGGCGCGCCAATGAGGTTACTGAAGATTTACTACGATGCTTGGATGATAACGACGTCCCATTGCTGGGAAATACAATTGCAAATCCTTGAGCAGTTAAGCTATGGTAAACTTATCCCAATTGAAGAGTTAAGGATGCAATACTATGTGTAGTGCAAGGTGTTCATGGTGTTTCTTGTCGGTCTTTTTCGAAGTCAAATGTGCTCTTGCAAGCCATTGTGTGAGAGTGCGGGGCCTGCATGTGTTCCCAGAGCCCTTTGAGTGATTCACCACCTATCCTGGATGTCCAAGCCTGGACTGGGAGCCAAGGAGAAGTTCTTTCCATTCCTGCAGATGTTCAGGTGGGCCGCATCGAGGAACGAGTGTGTTGAAAGCATGGTGTGCAACAAGTCGCAGGGCCGTGGAGGGCCCCTTTCAAGATGACTGGACTCCCTCAACTTTTGATCTTGACATATCTTGACCTACGCTGTTGCGGCTGGTGTGGGATGTGACCTCCCGAGGTGGCTCAGCTATCGGAACGACCCCAAAAGTGCCAGCCAGGGAGTTCAAAAGGATTTTTTCCAACGACGCGAGTTCACCTTCGTTTTGCAGGGGGATGCTTGGACGAGCTTGGAGGGTAGGCCCAGATAGGCAATTCGCAATCCTAGGCTTGGGGTGCTGATGACCAGTGGATGCAGATGCCACAGTGGCCCGCAGCATTTTCGCTAGCCCACTGTAGGGCAGACCTGTCACACTGAGGACATCTTCTGCAGGTACCAATGTTTCAAGGACATGGAGGACCATCTAGTCACAGCCAGGGACAAGGGAGATAAACCTTCGTAGCCTCAGTGTACTTCAGAGCACTCTGGTGCAGCTAATGCTAGATGTCGTCTCTGTGTTTCGTCACATGTTTGAGTGGCACGCAGTCAAGACTGAGACAATCTTGTACAATTTGACTTGCTTTCCTTTCCATTTAGGAGTACAAGGCAAAAGTGTTGGAGCGCCAGCCAATCCGAATGGAGATCGGGGCAGTTTTTTCACACGCGCCGTCGAAGCACAACTTGGTATCGAAGGAAGCAACTCCTCTTAGCTCACTCCACGAAAACAGTGGAGCGCACGATTTTTTCCTCTTGAACAACCGATTTCTCTATTTGTAAGCATGTTTTAAGACACAGTGGGGATTTCAAGTTTGGTGAGGCAATCCGGTAGCCAGTGATGCAGTACACTGGCAGGCACCGGGTCCCACGCTCTCGAGCACCAGCCGGTGGCAAACTCAGGCATACAAGCCTCTCGAAAGGGAACTGGTTTTCGACATCGACATGGACGACTATGACGATATTCGCACTTGCTGCACGGGCTCCAAACTGTGCCTGAAGTGTTGGACCTTCATGAAGGCTGTGACCGGGCCGATATGGATGGTTCATGGAGGATTCAAGCATGGAAGAGTGAATGAACCATTACTAGTAGCATATATTAGCATTACGTAGCATTAGGATGAGATGAGATGAGCCGCACACAGAAAACACACACGCAAGCTGTTGGGTTGTCGGTTTCTTCGGTTTGATTCAATCTAGTATAGAAATCATTCAACGCCGTTCTTCTTCAAGTCAGAAGCGAGATGCGAACTGTTTTTATATTTGAGGCCTTTTTTGCCAGTAAGGGACCTGCATTGTGTGCAAAATAAAGCTCCAGAGCAGCATCTCCACCCAGCACTATTGCAGGCTACTGTAATTGCTGAAAAATTCAACCAGAGAGTACAGCAGGAAGCTCCATCATACATCATCACAAACCCCAAAAAAATCCAAAGTGACAGCCACCCATTACTTACATCTACTTACGCTACTTCAAGCGAAATATCTAAGAAACCAACTGCCAAAGCATACTTTCAGAAAACATTCTTCAGAAATCAGTTCAATCAAGATGCAGTTAGAATCTTAGGTCTATCAAAACTGCTTAGTTCAATCACTTTGGTTTATCAAACCCAGTCATTGAGACCAAGCAAAGGAATCCCAGAGCTCATCAGCTCAAAAGTCCACCAGAGCTGATGAGAACTCAGAGCCGTTGCCATGGACGCTCCTCCAATCTGAAGATGATTTTGCATACCATTTGAGCATTAAAATATCATAAGTTATCTATGTTATATCTCATATTATGACATATCATGCACAGCCGTGTTTCAAAATTTGTGGGATCCATTCCACTTAGCACACATCACATGGAAGCTTCAGCCAGGACGAGTCTCATTCATTCCTGTGGGGGACCGACCTTCCTGCCAAAGTAGCACATTCACAAATTGAACATATGGCTGGGAGTCAATATTAATGAACCAACTTTCATGGAGGATAATCAACAATACCAAGGGAAAACAATGGCAAGTCATGGGGGGAACCAGGGGTACAGGTGTTTGATCCATAGCATTCCATAGCCATATAGACTATATAGAGCTGCCCGGGGTCACGTGGACAACAAGAAGCCGGGAAGCCGGTCACGAAATCTTTGCAACAGAAGACTGAATAGCTGGTGGCATGATGTGGCTATGGGTCAATATTAACCAGCCAATCATGGTGGAGAATAAGCAACAGTAATAAGGAAAATAATGGTTAAAGCTAGGGGAACCAGGGGTACAGGGTTTTGACCCATTGCCATGTTCGACTAGCAAAAATGCACCAAAGTCTAAGGTCAGATCCAACCCGACTCAATCCGTTTGTCCCCATTGATTTATTGATTCGAATTGTTCCCGCAAGCAGCCCACACACGGTTGTGGGTCAACACCTGGTACTGGTACCCCTGGCAAACATCCCACAAATGAAAAGATTAGGTACCTTTGTTGGGATGTTCACCTACCCCTTTCTTAAGGGATGGCTGGTATTGGCCAATAGCCATCTGCGCGCATCTTTTTAGATGCTTTTGTAAATGTGTGCACCTGCGAAGTCAATGACATTGGTAGATGCATTCGCTTCAAGCAGGTTTGAAATTCTTCAGTGTTAGTGTGTGGAAAATAGGTTGGTCAAATCATGGCAAATCTGTATCCGAAGAAAAGTTGGTGAAACTTGTTGGCATATGCTTAAACAGTCAGCCTTTGCAGGCCGCAATTCAAGTGCTGAAGCGGGCCTTAGAGCAGGACATCAAAAGAAACAGAGACGGGAGGATTCACTACATCGCAGACCAGTTCCGTTCCATTTCTTGGTTCATCAATTGCCCCTGGAGTGTTGATGTACAGCTTGTTCTTAGCCAAAACCGCTGAGCTCTCAACCCCTGGACACCCAGCTGCCCCCACCTGCACCCAGATCATCCAGTTGTCAGCACCCAGCTGTTTCCACTTGCATCCACTGGTCCAGTTGCGGAGGACTTCGGTTTCCAGCATATCCTCTTCGTGTACTCGGGGCGTCGTGGTGTCCACTGCTGGGTCTGCGACACCGAGGCACGAAAGCTCAGCAACGAGCAGCGTTCGGCGGTGGCGGAGTATCTCACCATGGTCTCCAGCGGTGCTGGGAAATGTCGAGCAGCTGCTTGGATCGCGTGCA
The DNA here is from genome assembly GCA_009767595.1 of Symbiodinium kawagutii. Classification (NCBI taxonomy): domain Eukaryota; class Dinophyceae; order Suessiales; family Symbiodiniaceae; genus Symbiodinium; species Symbiodinium kawagutii. The sequence goes on from VSDK01005953.1 coordinate 744,458, forward strand.
GGGTTCAAGTGAAGCAATTCATCAGCTTAAGAAGCCTAACTATCAGCAGATAAGATATTCTTAATTGGTTACTACTTTTAATTGGTTACCAATTAATCAGCAGAAAGCTAATATCTCTACAAGATTTCGATTCATTGGTTACTACTTTTTGTTGCTATTGTGTACATGTTACTACTTGTTTCGAAGCATCACACACTCCTAGACATACACCAACCATCACCGACCCCCCCAAAAAAAGGAGAGCTATTCGACACCCCCACAACTGAAGCACCGCCGGCCCAGGACTTGAAGTTCTTTGGGAGTGCCTCAGCTGAATTGGTAGTTGCTGGGCCTTGTTGAATCTTGATGGGAAAACCACCCAGCAAAAGTCCACTGTTGAGTCGCTCGTGGCATGTCCACACGCACTCGACAACACAGGTGAGGAGCTTCATCCATCCGTGGAGGAGGCCTACAAGATTTGCAAGAGCCATGGCTAGAGCTAGATCCAACATGACCTCACCACCTTGCAGTGCTTACCATGACCCAACCAACCTCAGATGTGCCGTTTTGCAGTGGTTACCATGACCCGACCAGAATATTCACCACTCCAAGTAGGGCAACCGTGGGAAGCCCTGGCAAAAAGGGAATCCTACTTGATCCTATTTACGTTTGGCTTCATTTTCAGGTTTCCACTGTGGCCTAATTTTTTGCGGGCTGTGAAGCAACAGCATGCAACAGCACCTCCAACCAAACTCAACTCATCAGGAAGTGGTTTGAAGAGCCCAACGGGATCTTGGAGAGCCAAGATATTCTTCGCAAAGATTTGCCACACTTGGAAAAGATCCTGGAGTCCTTTTCAGTGGCTCTTCTCGACTCAGAGCATGTTTTCTTCCATGTGTAAAAAAAATATCTGTCATTTGGTGGTTTCTCAAACTAGGAACTCCAAAAATGGATGGTTTATTACAATAGAGTTAATAAACCCCAATTCCTGACGGCTTTGTTGGAAACGACCATCGATTGTCAATGATTAGGCGTCAACGTACCAGAGGGCAGCAGCCTCGCACGAGTTTAACCCAGGTTGCGGAGCAGCAAGCAGTGAGGAAGTTCGTCAGTGAGGAGAATCAAAGCGTGACTTGGTCCTGTTTGGGGGAAACTCGACCACGGTTAATCAATTAACCATGAGAGATTAATCATTGCTTCTCATCAGTCTCATCATGGTCAATTGATGAGAATGGACTAATGGTAAACTGATGGAAGCACTGGAATTAGAAATTACTGTAACCTTATGTAACTTTCAATTGACCCATCAAATGACCAGCGGCTCTTTGATCTCGAGATTCTGGACCTTTTCAGCAATGACACAGTTTCAAAATGACGTGAAAGCTTTTGAAAGCAACTGGTGGCTGGTGCAAAAAATTGCGAGCAACTGTTTGGTGTTTGTGTTTGTGACCTGGTTCAAGGGGCACATCTCATATTTTGCTTCAGGCAACTTCAATGCAAATCTGGAGGAAGCTGGAGCAAATTGCCAACGCGCGGAAGACTAGCGACTCGGAGTCCCAAAGTGCTGTCAGCCCTGGTTCCACGCCGTTAGGCTTGTCAAGCTTAGCACCACATTTGCCGCTTGACAATCTTGACACGTGCTCATGAGATCGATGTAAGGTCAAAGAGGCCCCTAGCCTCACCCTTTTCTTGACATGTGCTGAGATGTTGGGAGGGGGTCAGTCGATGTTGTGTTTATTCTAGGTGTTTGAACCTATGCAGCCAGTGGATTTTCCAGCAATTGTATTTCGAAGATGGCCTTGCTTGGTTCATATCTTCGGTTGTAAAGATATTCCACCCAGGTTTGCCTTCGAGCCAAACTCATCGCAATATGTCAGTTTGCTGAATATGCTGCTTGTGGTTACCTTTGCCCACAATGAGTCAATAAGCATGAGCGAATGAGATCGAATGAGCATGGAGATGTTGTGTGAGTATGTGAGCGGTCTACTACAACAGACAAATGCTGAATGTTTCAATTGTTCTTTTTCATGATTAGGCATGGCTAGGAACTGAAGCTTATCGACCTGTAGAGTTGACGATGGAAAAAAAGACCTGTAGAGTTACGACTGGCTGTATTTCTTATCCATGGGTTTCACCCCTGTAAAGGTCCTGAAACATGAAATCAGTTTCACGGCACAGCTGCAAGGTGATCAGAGCATCAAGCAACGGCTCGAGTCCAAAGTCTTGTTGAAAGATGTCACGATTCAGTTCGCCTACCCACGGAGCCTGGGTCGACAATTTGCCATGGGCAGGGATGAGTGGTGAGTGGTGGTTTTTGTTGGAGCGTGTTGGGGCTTTTTAGTTTGGTCCCCATTCTATTTCATCTACATGTAGTGGTTGACTTTGGAATGTGAAGCTGGGGATTCTAAGTTGAGTTTGACAAGCTTGGGGCTCAAAAAACGGTTTTTGCCCTTCTCTCCGAGGCTTGATATCAATGTGAGCAAGCAGATGAACCATTTGTTGAAGTCGCCCTTCGTGGTGCATCCGAAGACTGGGAGAGTCTGTGTGCCCATCGACCCTGACAACTTGAAAGACTTTGATCCAGCCACAGTCCCCACGATCGGCAAGCTGGTAGAGGAGTTGTCACTAGGCAAAATCGCCTGCGGAAACGAGGAAGCCCCGTTTTCGACCATGTCGAACCACACTGTAGTGGATTCACCACTGCATTTTCGCTTTTCAATCTACTGTCCACTGAATCTACTGTAGTGCTTGTAGAGCCTAGCCATCACACACTGATGGCGATGAGAGAACACACGCAGGTAGTTGGGCACAAGCGCACCTGCACATATACAGAATTGCGTAGCAGGTTTCTCTCAGGCCTGAGGTGGTTTGGATTCTTACCCTTTCGTTGACATAGTCAATGATAATCCCCCATGGTGCCCTCGCATAGTCATGACCTTACCCAAAGACAAAGGTTTTGACATGTTTTGACCGTGGAACATTTTTTAGTTGGGTAAAAGCTGTAATAACAGTACAAAGTAAAAACCTTACCTTCTTTCACATATTCATAACTGTGTTTCTTGTATTCAGACCTCAGTTTTCCAGTGCCCAGGCAGGCCAATGGTGGAGATGCGTCCCAGACCTCCTTGAAGCCCGGCAGTGATGACGCAGCTCACTGAAACAGATAAGCCATGTGGACCCACGTCAGGGAACCACACTTCGCAGTGGCTGACTGTTCCTCCGCTGTAGGAAACCCTTTGGCCCTTTACTTTGGAATCTGGATTCTCACCAAGCCGCACTCAGGAAACCATACCTCCATTACTTTGAAACCAAGTTCCTGCAGCACTTGGAGAAGACTTCCACGGAAGAGCTTCGCGCAAAGACTTCTCAGATGGGCGTCCTGACAGACTTCTGAGAGCTGATGTAAGCGACTTTTTTTGCGCAATGCGCTGGTGCATTGTGCTATCCAGGGGCTCTTAAGTGAGATGAACAGATAGCAGGACCCACAAAGTTGAGAAGTTGGGACGGCACTGCTGGGGACGGCCGGTGCCTTGGTGGAGCCTTTGGGGTTGGGCTCAAGGGGACGCACATATGAAGTCATATGTCGCGAACAGCCACCTGTGGCAGTGAGAAAAAGAGATGCTTTGCTTCGCTTTACTCTTGAAACGAAAGCCGAAGAGATCCAAAGAGCCCAGGAGACCAGAGAGAAATGGTGGGATACTTGGAAACTCCAGTTTCAATGACAGCAGATGTAGAGCTAATAATTGGCATGACGAGCCAGTCGTGGGCGGCTTCGTGGCACTTTAAGCAAATAAAATGCAATGAAATGGATCCCGTCACTTGCACAGCTTGCCGTTCATTAATGCACAGGCCCAAAGTTCGTGCAACTTGATTGCAACTTGGGGGTCCTGCTCGCAGGAACTGTGAGAGCCGCGTATGCATTTGCAATTTCACAGTAGGTCCCTAGTTACACAGATCGCGCATACCCAGGTGAACGCACACACTATAGGAGTACATTTTGCAAATGTTTAGATGAATATATGTATTTGATGTTATTTTTGTATTAATACACGTATACGTTTGTATGCCTATTTGTTTGCAAGGATGTTTATCATTGTTGTTTTAACCATATATTGGTCTACACGCATGCACGCTGCATTCGTTTAAGGTTGTTCACGGGCACTGCTATTCGGCTAGATTTGTGCATGTACATGTATGGCTGCGTGTGTTTGCGAGCTTGGATTTATGTGCCGGAATGTCATTGCATAATTCCAATGGAATGCAACTGACAGCGATCAATTGATTAAAAAGAACTAGATAGATATCTGATTAATTATGTTTCAGCCTGAAGTGGCTCGGTTTGGCTGGGCCACCTGCTCGCCTTCAGCCTTAGCTGAACTTTTTGGATGGCGATGGAGAGAGAGATATCAGATGTTGCAATATGGCCGCCAAAATGGGCGCTATGAAAAGGAAATTATCCAAAAACCACCTGGGATGCTGAGTTTGGATGTTTGCTACTGGGGGTCTTGTAGATATCCACCATGCTTGTCAGTCTGCAGCGGTGTATGTGCAGGCGCATGTTCGAGGTATTTCCTTTGCACAACTGTGGGAGAGAGAAGATGGAAGTTGATACGACTCAGGCCAGGCCGCAATCTGCTGGAGCCATCATGCAAAATACTAGGCAGTTGGGCCCCCAGGGGGCAGCGTTGCAGGGAACGCCTATGTTTCCGTTGCTGTGTGGCTGCTGCATATGGTGTGGAAGGAGAACGGTAGGTGAGGCCCGAGAGTGGTGGAGACGACATCTTCAGCTGGCGCTGAGGTTGACACGTAGCCAGAGCGACCCACAGGTGGAGCTTGGGCGGATGCGCGTTGCAACAACCAACCCTAAAGTCCTAAAGTTGAGCTGAAACACCGAAGCTGCACTTGATCCTTTGACATCAGCGGTTGATTAGTCTGGAAATTCTGCAGTGCCATTTCTAGCAGAGTCTTTTGGGAGGGCGTACATAGCAGAGTTTTCAGCATTGTGCTCGTCAAAACCCGAGGTGAAATCACTGTTTCTTGCGACTTTCACTCCCCAGCGTGCAGCCATGCCAACGTGCACAGTGACCTGGTTCGTCCTGCCCAGATCCGACAGCAGCGGCCGCAAACCGCTGGAGCAGTACGTGTGCGGCACCCGAGCGTTGGGCAGCATGGAGCAGCCAAGGAAACCAGCTCCGGAAACCCGCTGCCAAGGCAACCCCCTCCAAGACTTGTGCCCAAACATGCAGCAGATTTGAATGCAGCGTGTCAAGATTGTCAAGTTGTTTGTACGTCCAAAACGACGGCGCGTTTTTTTTTGAGGAAAAGATCATACCTGCAGATGGCAGTGGGTCGAAACCCCCTACCCCTGGTTCCCCCATCATTATTTAACCATTGCTTTACGTCATTATTGTTGGTAGCTCCTCCATTAGTTGGGTGGTTAATATTGACCCATAGCCAGATGTGTGCAGCAAACTCAGGCGCACTCACACCTTGTGTCACCCATTCTCTCACTGAGGGACAGGCTATCCAGCTAGCACAGCCCCGGCCTCAGCTGCTGGGAAGCCGTAAGACATCATACGACCAACGGCGGGGAATGACGCCGATAAGCCGATAAAAGATACAACAGGACATGACATGCCAGGCTGAAAGCTAGCACATCCAGCATCACAAAGTTTGGTGCTCCAAACAAGCATCAAGCCCAGTAGATAGAACACAACGATTGATTATTGGCGTGCTGAATTTGGTGTCATGTGAGTTCACATTGTATTTTGCGACGTTATTTGACGCAACAACGGAAGTGGAAATCAAATGAAATCGCCATCTCCAGCAATCAGTTTCTTTGCGGCGTCCATGATTAATGGCATAGACAGACATGTACAAAAAGAGAAATTGATACTGGAAGTTAGCGTGAATTAGCGTGTATTGTTGAGTTATTTTGCCAAACGAGTGGATAGAATGGGAATGCATGAAATTCTACATGGCAACAAGTGATATATGTATTTGTGTGTGTGGATTCTCATCAGGCATCTCCCATTTTACGATCGGTTTTGTGCGATTGTTTAATCTCGTTGATTGAAGTCACGCTGGTTGAACCAAAACCCCCTTCCCCAGCCGCCTCCCACCAACACAGGGGGCTTGACCAGCAGCGGATTCAAAAAGGTGTGGCAGGGCAAAAAAACGAAACAGCAACAACAGCTAATTAACAACAATCATCAACGACCAACAAGCATCAACAACCAACAACTAACAACCAAAAACACCAAGGAGCTCGGGCGGGGCTCAGGACTGCTCCGCCTGGCATGGGAAGACGTGCAATGACGCGACCTTCCTCGGCAACCTTGTAGCGCGCTCAGGCTGCTATGCCTGGCACACCTGAGAAGTTGATCGAAGATCCCTCAGATCTATTTACAATGATTATTTGAAATTAAGATTATTGGAAGATATTGGAAGATTATTGTCAATTGCTGTTTGCTACTAAGATCTATCAAGAATACACTGCTCTTTGCATTGCTTTGCTATCAAGAATATCAGTTTGATTCAAGTTTTGGACCCACAAAGTTGCCACGATCCAAGTGTCCAGAAAGTCATGTAGGCACATGTGATGCTGTGAGTTGTGGGAGGGGCCCTGGGCGTAACTTGCTTCAACCAGCGCCGCGACGTGCTCACAGCTGACACTTGGATCGGGCCAGCCATGCAGCGCCGTGTGCTCTTGACGCTGCTGTGTGCAGCGGCGGCGCAGCGCAATGCGGTGAAGATCGAACTAACCGAGGTCGGACATGGAGAGGTACGGTAGGACCCAAAAGTTCAATCAGTTTACAGTTGACACGTTATTACTTTGGTTTACGGTGTGGCATTGCATGCAGTGATCGATGGATATTGATGATTTATGTTTCAGATTGTTTCGGTAATCTTGAGTGAATCTGTTGGCGAAGCCCATGCACTGACTGCCAAGCTGATGAGCTGATGTTCTTGGTGTTGATGGTAGTGGCCGCATATGGCCGCCAGGCTGCCACAAGGGAGGGAGCAGTTTGTTTGGATGGAACCCCGCCGGCCTATTACCTTTTGAATGGTTCCTTGGCTGCATGCACTTGCACAAGACCATGGAAGATTGCCACGAGAGCCGTGGATATGGCCTTTGTACGCAGGTGGTCTCCCTAAAGTGTTGGTTTCCATGAAAGACGCAGCCTCTTGGGATACTTGGGGGCACCACCATGGCGACCAAACCTTGCTTGCATGATGCGGCTGGTTGGATTCGGCCGCTGAAGACTCGAGTCAGGTAGTGGCGATGGCATCAAGAAGTGGCAGCTTGGACCAGTGAAGCGTACACCAGGTCAAGTAGTTGGCACAATTATGAGATACTATGGGGGAGCTTGAACACTAGCTCCAGGCCGGACAAGAACATTTTGCACACCTTGGGACATGCTTTGAACGGGTGTACTTTTTATGATTCACAATTTTGGACACTGGGATTCGATTATACTTGAATTTGTCAATTTACTTTCAGATGGTCTTTATTTTTGCATTTAGATGTACACATTCTTTCTTAGTATCTGCGCATCATATGCGAATTTAGTTTTACGAGAAGTATAGCGAGGAAATGATTCCTAATTTGATAAAGTATGATACGGTATTATGATATGAAATTTCAATGCACTACTTGTTTACCACGTAGGGACCTTAGTTTCGGGAACCTTGGAGAAAAAACGTCCGACTTGCGGACAAATGGCCACTTCCGCATGATTACAAAGGAGAGGTAAGGATTCGCACCGCATACAATTTCCAAGATTCTGTCCACGTGGCAGTTACAGAAGTAACCTCAGGAGGTTGCCAAATCGTCAGATGATGATAATAAATGATGTTCAAACGCGTGGTACCCATGGGCGGGTAGGTAGTCATGCGTGACATGAGAAAGTTAGATATACAGACAGACCGACAGACACACAGACACACAGACACACAGACACACAGACACACAGACACACAGACACACAGCTAGCTAGCTAGCTAGCTAGCTAGCTAGGCAGGTAGATAGACAGGTAGACAGATAAATTAGACGGATGGATAGACAACTTTTCGCAGTTTGTTGGAATCAGTTTTGAACGACGTTTCCTTGGCATAGCATGAGGGCTGCCAAGCAAGAATACCCGCATACAACTACCACCTGCTATAGGCGAGTCCTTTCCATGCGGACCCTTCCTTTCCTTGTCGAAATTGCAGCCCGCGGGGAGACCTGCTACAGGATTCGAAGATCTTCAAGGGGTAAGCCCTAGGTGTGGTTTAGAAATGGTTAGAAATCCATGCTTTGCACTGCTTGCGCAAGCTTGGGAAGCAAGAACAAGGCCTACCCAGATGAAGGTGTAGCAAATTGTGTAGCTAATGTAGCCACCATGTTGTCCTGCGCCCTTCTCCCATTGGCTTCAGCTCTAGGTATATCCATCACCAAGGAGGAGGATGGTGCGAGTCTCTGGACGACTGCTTGGCGCGATCGAAAACAGCACCTCTTACCTCAGCTGGGTGGTCATCGGTACCCCTCAATCATCCAAGCTTAGCATCTACTTGGCCATGAACAAATTCCAACCATTTCGGGGGTCCCCTAAGGAACCACCATATGTATTGATGGTCATCTGTAGTGGGGAAGCCTGGCGAAGGGCGGTGTGAGACTGGGAATCGTGGTCATTTTTCAGCCGATGTTCATGGCCCTCTTGGCCGAAGCCAAGGATTTGGGATCTTCAAAGAAGTACCCGAAGGAGTTCCCTCTCGGAGGCCGGTGAGGCTTTCGCAGGGTCAGCAGGTTGGTGGGTTGTTTGTATAAGTGGGTGTGTGCCCAAGTATGGCAACCAATAACCTCCACCAAAAAATCATCATTTTACTGGGAAACCATAGGTTTCGGGCGGTACCACTCTTTTGGCGCCTGCCCAAGTGATCCTAGTTTTGGAACTTGGATTTGGACACACCACTCATGCTACATAGTTATCAGTTTTTTGGAGTGCGCGAAAGGGATGACAATCCTGATGAAAATTATGTCAGACTGAGCGACCTGGCGGACAATTGAATGACACGAGTTTAACCATCAGAAATTCAGAATCGTACCCATTATTATGCTATGGTTGAATAGCTGCTTAACAATTTTAACCTAGCATTTCGGCAATTTTAACATTTGAACATAGCATGATGGATTCATCACATTTTCTCATTATGTTAACACTTATCCATCATTAACCGCTGCTGGGCAATATTGACATCTACTAACTGTGACTATTAACGTAGGCGTTAGATTTATATAGCACAACTAGATTTAACACGACTTCATCTCCATACAGGTGGTCGATTTCCATCACTCAAATTTCTAGCAGCACCCAGGAGCCACGGGTTTGATGCCTGCCCTTGGCAAACAACAGCAGAGGTAGATCATAGACCGTGGATGACCGTGGGTATTAGTGGATATGGCTATGGGTCAATAGTAACCAACCAATTTCATGGGGGATAATAACCAACAAGAGTAGGGAACACGATGGCTAATGAGAGGGGAACCAGGGGGACCAAGGGCTTTGACCCACTGCCATATATCACTCGGATCAATGGGCCCAAGGTTCAAATCGTCGGTTCTCATCTCTTGGTTTGTTCCAAAATGCTCCCAGCAGTGCCTAGTGGTGTAGGGCGATGGTGTTTTCATGGCCTCGCCTTTGGGAGGGGCCACGAGGACAACTGCGAAGCCATGGGCTGAGGTGGATACTTTTCGAGAGATGCCATGGAGAACCCTTTGATGCAGCGTGGCATTGCAGTGGAGGGCTGTCCTATGAACAAACTCTTAGGGCAGGACTATAGCTGAGAAATGTTAAGTTGAGTTGCACGTACGAGAAGGAAAAAAGAAAGAAACTCCTTTAAACTTTAGTCATTAAGGAAATATCGTACATGTTAGGCTCCCTGCTACTGATGGCTCGCCTTGACAAGGTAAGCCCTTGCAGGGTTCATTTTGAGATGTGACGGCATTGGGCAAAGCGCCTGAGGCACAATTGGAACGTTGTCTTCATGCGGTACTGTGGGCGACTCAGTTGGCTGAGCACTGAACCGTAAGATCCATGGAATCCCTGGCAATGAGCATGCACCAGATGTGTTCCTTACAAGTTTAAGAGCATTCAGTCAGGGAAGAGCCTGATGTCACTGCAACAAAATGCAACAAAATGCAACAAAATGCAACAACACAATCTGAAATTCTTCGGACAGCAAGGTGATGGCGGGAGCTTCAGTGGCAACAACGAGACAGTCCTTCGGCACGGTAAACCGTGGGTGCAGTTGGTGACCTGTTGGCGATGCTTGGCAGGGGCTTATAGCACTACTGAACGGTGGTTGGACATGCAAGGACTATCATTATCCACGACTGAAAGGTGGCGGATTCCTGGCCATTACTAGGCGGATAAGCGGAAAAATCCACTGTGAGTATCCACCATTGTCAATCATTATCCACCATTACCCACCAGCAGTATCCAGCAGTATCCGCCACCATTACCCACCACCAGCATCCATCATTAGCCACCACCACTAACCACCACTATCACCATCTATCACCGTCTATCACCATCATTTCCACCTCCTTGAAATCTCCGGTGGAGCGAACCCCGGTCCCGTGACGTCATTCCGTTCGTGACACGGTCGGGAGCCGTTCGTGACTGCCGATGCGCTGCCCAGGTCACAGTCTATCAGAACCAGTCGCTGTTCTTCCGCGGGAAGCGAATCAGAGAAGCCATTGCCAAGGACAGCAGGGTCCTGCATGGTGAAGGAGGGTTGAAAATGATCCATACATGCTTTCTCTTGATTCATATATGCTTATTTGTTTGTATATGTTTATGTGTGTATTTTATTTGTAGATAGATATATAGATATATATATATATATTTGTGTGTATATAATGTGTGGTTCCTATTTGTTTTTGTGATTATGTGTTCATATTGATTACTGATAAGATGGCTAGGGCCATAAATAGTTTGTTGTGTGTTAGGCTCATTTGATACTGGTTCATGATGGGTGCTGACCAGAGAAGCCACCATGGATTAATGCAAACCGAGGCCGAGAGGGGCTTGGTCCATGGCGCTGACCATCCCGTCATGGCCATGATACGGCACTACATACAGCCCACAAATGAAACTGCTGTAGTTTGCGGGGCACACCATCTTTCAACCCAACTGGATGTCAGATGATTATGACGCCGTCCTCCTCCAAAAGAGGCAGTTTTTAATAAAGGATCATTCAACCCCTTGGAGCATCACTGAGCATCCAGGATTTGATGGAGCAGCGCGGTCTCAAGGATGCCTCAGACTTGATGGTGTCGGGTTGCAGCGCTGGCGGGTTAGCCACCTACTTACATGCGGATCAGTGGTGCGACAGGCCTCGGGAGGGTCGGGAGGGACGTCCGGTGGCCCTGGTCATCACTGCTTCTCATGTGAGTTGGTTTGAGGGGGAAAACTTGTGACTCGGTTGGATGGGCATAGCACCTTTCGTTGTGGCCCAGTTGAGGGCGAGGATCAGTGAAATCGAACCTGGGATTCAGATTGTGCTCGGCTCAGGCTGCACACAGCCAACCCATCAGCCAAGTGCGCCGCATTGCCAGATAGCGGCTTCTTCATCGACTATCAGGAACAGGGCATGCAACAGGCTGAAAGTTGCTGGGACCAGCGGCATCCCCCAAAGTCATGGATTATCAATGGGCACTACAGCATGACCTCGGTTCCAGCCTTTTGACTTAAAAAGTGATCCGATGTCTTGGAAAGTTGCAACCTCAGGAAGAGGTTCGTCTCGATGCGATTCATTCAATTTCAAGTCACCACCATTTTGATTTTGGTTCGCTGTTTTGACATGTTTGCATCCAGGTCATAGATGCCCTGCTACCGTCATGAAAATTATACAAAACGAGCCACCTAGCCGCTCACTTAGTTGCATGTATGCAGCTTCCAATGTGCACCTCCTTGGGGCATTTGCAGGGTAAGAGTTACATAGAGTTACAGGATATGGTGCACACCCATTCGTGAGTACAGACGAGCACACCCCCAAGTAGTGTGCAGTGTCAGTGGCTTAGGCCCCAAGTCTGTGAACATCCGCCAGGATCCCTCAGTGACTTGCCAGCCAGAAAGCCCCGGCTTGCTGGGAGAGACCATCAACGGCAACTACCACTGCGGTTTGAAGTGGACTGGGCCATAGAGGGAGGCTAGGGAGGTTGAACTTTGAGAAAAGTATGGGAGCAAAACCAGTCAAGAATATGACAATTGGCAAACATTTGCAATCTACAGTGGCATCAACTTGTCGAAGGTTTCCCAACCCAGAAGTCAGATTTTGAATGAGTACTCACAGTACAGTTTCATGCGTATCAAGAGCGTGTCGAAGACTCTACAAGTGCAACTGAATCTGCCAGGCAGAACCTTGCACCCTCAGATGTGTTGGGGAAGATGGTGTGCCCGTTTTCCACGGTGCTCGGCAGGACCTATTGGATGCAGAATGCCACTGCTGGGATCGACTCGAAGTGCGTTGCGGCACATCCCGGTGAGGCGTCCGAGCATGTCCGAGCTGCCTCCAGCTGGAAGTTTCCCAGTGACACCACTTAGAACTATATAGTTAGATGTCGGTAACCTAGAAATGTCATGGATTTGATCTGAACAAACCATCAGAATCATAGGATTCATAGGCGTTTCGACCCTAGGGCTGATCACTTGGATAAGCACTTCACCATCTAAAAAGTTGCGTTGCTATTCAGCGGATGGGATCCAGAAGCAGGTCCTGCCAATCACAGCAACCGTCAAATCAAGCGAAGCAGGAAAG
>VSDK01005953.1:761092-777524 GCA_009767595.1 Symbiodinium kawagutii
GTCGTCGTCGTCGTCGTCGTCGTCGTCGTCGTCGTCATCGTCATCGTCATCGTCATCATCATAGTGTCTTCACAACTGTATTAAAAGCACAACTGTGTCCCAGCCCACAAGCACCCAGTGTTACTGTCGACTCGCCAACTGTGCCCGGGCCTTGCATTCTGAGGCCCCAAACCATGAAATTGGATGGTCCCCCAAAAGCAGGGGCCTACAGGCGCAACGTTTCTTGTGCTGAGCTCCAAACCACGCCATGGTCGATCCCAAAAATGGCATGCCCCTGTACTCCAGATGTCCACCCAAATTATTTTGGTTCAGCACCTGCAGCATGAGACAGCGCCTTGCTTAGGCGTCCTTCCTATCCTCCCTTCAGTTTTGCTTAGCCCCTCCTTTCCTTCAGAAACGCTGCAGGCGCAAGCCCATCAAGCCTTCAATGCGAGCGGCCCAGAGCAGCCATCCCTGTTCCCGAAGGTGATCAAAAGTCGGGGTTGACGTGTGCAACGATGTACTGTACAAATGTCTTGGCAGAAGTTATAAGCCCTTCAATTACTGGTTGGAGGTTTTTAACATGTTTTAATTTTCCCTAGTAACTATATGTAATTATTAAAAACTGATTGGTTGAAAATGGTTGGCAAGCGCATATTTTTCATGACGGGGTGGTTCAACCACCAGCCAGATTACTTCACGCAAATTCTACCGGCTTGGGCTTAGACCACATGAGCCGCGCCGCAGCAGCTGCTGCAGAGCGCGGTGCTCAGGTTGAGGTTTTTCTACGAGCGCCGATCTCAATGGGCGGTGGATGCCATGCTCAGGAATTTACATGGCTCAGACATCGAAAGATCCCAGAAATTCTGTGTTGCCCAGATTTTTCGGGATGAGATGTTCGGGACATCCAGCCTGCAACACCCAAATGTTGAAACTGGGAGTTTTCGACATGTTTGACCCAAAATTTGGACAGATTGCTTGATCCACCAATGTTTTTGCGATGGCTGAAGGCCACCAAACTGATAATCCCGGCTGGTACCAAACTTGATATGACAGAGAGGGAGCGAGATGAGAAGGGGTGAGAGAGGGAGAGTGCCAAAGGATGACGGTCACTGGAAGGTGAGGTGCTCCAAGACAAGTATTGCAATATAGCTCCCAGAGCTCCCAGGTGTTCTTTGGTTGTGGCTGTGGGTTTTCAATGTAGCATGTAGCGCTAGCTTGGTTTGGCTATCTCCACGCCTGCCTTCTCCAGGCGGGGAGATTTGCCAGTGCAGATCTACCATGGTTCCATGGGCAACTTGGTTGCATCAGGTTGCATCCATTCCCCCGGGTGCGACGCGCGGTGGCGGAGCACTTTGATCACTCATGGTAGCCAGCATAAGGTCCCCCAAGCAGGCGTTGTATTGGATTGTGGTGATGATGTTGATGATCAAGTAATGTTTATATCATTGATGGTTCGCTATAGGGGAAAGAGAATCCGACCATAGGGTGTGTGCGTGTATATTTGTATATTATTGTATATTGTGCACTGGGTAATGGTTGATGGTGATTCTGATGGCAATGAGTCCAGCTTTCTCTATCAACTTTATGAAGTCGTCCTCCGCGTCACAGGAAAGCTTCTCTGGAAAGTGGATGTTTGGAGCTCGGGCCAGCGCAAACGCCAAGCATCAGAAATCAAAAAAAAACTTGCCCTTAAATCCTCATTCTTTGCCATGACGATATCAAAGTCAAGGATGTTGAACCATTATTTTCTAAGTTTTTCTGGACTTGAAGTGAATCAGGATATTTCAACAGCGTGCTTTGTTCACTCAGGTGGAGAAATTGGACTACCACCACTATTTGCCAATTTTCTTCGATGGACTTCGAGAGAAGGAAGATCCTTTCCGGTCAGCACTCCCAGTTATGGCAGCCCCTGACATTTTATGATGACGATGATGACGATGACGATGATGATGATGATGATGATGATGATGATGATGATGATGATGACGATGATGATGACGATGATGATGATGATGATGATGATGATGATGACGATGACGATGATGATGATGATGATGATGATGATGATGATGATGAGGATGACGATGACGATGACGATGACGATGACGATGACGATGACGATGACGATGACGATGACGATGACGATGACGATGACGATGACGATGACGATGACGATGACGATGACGATGACGATGACGATGACGATGACGATGACGATGACGATGACGATGACGATGACGATGACGATGACGATGACGATGACGATGACGATGACGATGACGATGACGATGACGATGATGATGATGATGATGATGATGATGATGATGATGATGATGCTGATGCTGATGCTGATGCTGATGGCGATGGCGATGGCGATGGCGATGGCGATGGCGATGGCGATGGCGATGGTGATGGCGATGGCGATGGTGATGGCGATGGCGATGGTGATGGTGATGGTGATGGCGATGGTGATGTTGAAATGATGATGAAATTGTGAATCATGATGACAAGCTCGTGAAACAAGCAGATGCCCTTTTGGAGTGGCATGATGGCATCCATCCGTCGCTTTCGCTCAGATTCATGGCTGTTACCGGGGCATACGACATGCTGGAAAAGGCTTGCTGTCAGGGGTTGGCTGGCGGAAGAAACATCGACGTGCCCATGGGTGGTTTCTCACGCCGTAGGGGACCCCCGCTTAGCATCCAGTTTATAACCACCTATTGCCATTTATAGTAATAAACCACAACTTGCGGGACCCGAAACTGGCTTGGGAAACCCTATGGCTCGAGAAACCCCCAAATGGTGAGAGACTTTGACTCTTTCAGTGAAGCCAACAGATCAGCTGCGCCCAGTGTGGCTTAGAAAGGCCCAGTTTTACACAGCAGAGAGACACGATCCATCCAGTGCTTTGTCGAATCTTGTTTGGAAACTCCTGCAGGGCGGGGACAGGATCTTGCCAGCCGGGGCCCTGGCTGATGAAGTTCGATTGAGCCGTGGGGATGTGGAAGTCTACGAGAAGATGTGAAATGAAATGAATTGAAATGAGATCGGTGAGTCTGAAAGGATCTAAAGGGATATTGGTGCGAATGCCAATGTAGCCGTTTACATGGCTTCGAATGTTGTTGGGATGAAGCCGCCAGAACGGAAATTGATGACAGCAATCAGATCCTTTCCGATGGCCTTTGGATGTGGATGTCGCTATGATTACATTTTCAGGTGGTGCCTCAATTGGTGATTCCATTGAAGGCCGCTTTGAACACCCGTCGGGTTGCCCAGTCCCAACCTTGACCAGATTGACCATGGCTGCATATGCCTACCCTGAACTGTTCATTTAAGGCCATGGAGATTCCAAAAGGTTCGACAGTTGGTGAATCACTTGTTAGGGATGGTTTTTGAGGAGCTAGATCTCCGGTGACTGTTGTGTCCCCCATGTCTTGGCCAGATGCCTCGACGGGAAGCAATGAACAAGACAGGTAGAAAATCACTATTCCCAGTCATTCATTCATTGGTCATAACTTGGCTTCCTACCGAGCATCACAGCATGAGGCTGTGAACAAGCAATTTCAATCATCATGATACACCATTCATGCCGGTGGAAGTGAGTTGATTTGACTCGCGATGCTTGCCCTGTCGCATTTTGCATACAGACCCGGATGTTACAAAGCTTCCCAATGCAACCAATCGGGCTTTGGGACAGTGACTACTAGCAGAGTCGCACACGCATCTTCCACCGTTTCCAGTCACACAGCCACTGGGGCACCCCCTGCTGGTGCAAGATTTGTTCTCAAGATGTAGCAAGCTGCAGCCCAAAGAAACAGCTCAGCAGCGGTGTTTCTTGGGGGTGCTTGGTGGTGGGAAGGAGTCCCAACATGACGACCTGAGACAAGCCCAGGTGATCCACAGATCATGTGCACCACCCTGAAGCTGCTGCAGAAGTTGGTCCTTAGTGGAGATCCATAGCTGCAAGCAGCGCGTCACAGCAGTCGACCATCATGGTTTGAAATAATGTTCACCCCATTAGTTGTTAATACTAGTTGTTCATAATAGTTGTTAATACTAGTTGTTAATACTAGTTGTTGACCCAGGATTAGTCGACAATCCTGGATTACATAGTCATTCATGGATTACATGGCTAATAATGGTTAACAACAGGAGATTATAAGCAACAATAGTGGTTCCACAACTAGTGGTTGGTGGTTTTATTGACCTTTTTTGAATTTTCCAGAGTAATGGTGAAATTGATGAACAAATGGATGGTTGACTAATATTTTTCATAGGGGTTGAAACCACCAACCGGTAATGATTTCAATGGCTATGAACGGCTATGAACACCAAAAAATCATGGTTTGAAATAATGTTAACCCCAGATTATTAAGCCCCTGGTTGATTAATAGGGGGTATCCCCTAAGTTCGCCTTGGTCTTCCATTCGAATGGTAACCCCCCCATTTTTTTCAACCAGGGGCTTATTAATCCATAATAATCCTGGGTTAACATTAATCATGAATGACTATGAACACCAAAAAATCATGGCTATCACAATGTTGATAAGCTCAGAATAGTGATAAAATGTTATAAAAGCTGTATTAGACTAGTGATGCTGAACTTTGACTAACAACTTCGGTGAAACATGGTGAGGCATGTTCACCGATTGCTGGAAAACGCTTGTTCCTGATGCACCTGGCGGGCCCTTAATCCGAGAGAAGGATCTGACAACTCCTGGGAGAACAAGGCCTGGCATGGTCATGGCGTGGCTGTTGGTTGGGAAGGAGAGATGTGGAGCCAGGCGTCTCCCATCGGATCCCTATGCCCTTCTAAGAGGGGAGCGAGCGAAGGAGCCAGGAGTCAGTCTCACACCAAGACTCGTCTCATGCAGGAGCTACCAGGAGGGTTCTAACCAAATGCTATCAATAAAGAATGTTTGGTCCGTCAACAACCCATCCATTGAAGCACTTCAGGCGGCTCCGTGCGCTCCCCTCCAAACAAAAACCTCGTTGAATTCGCCGCCAGCCCAGGAAATGATTGGAGAGGCTCGCTGCACCGTGCCATGCCGGTAATGAATTGGGATTCAATCGTTTCTGTTGGCCGAAGTTCAAACAAATCCAGGGTGGAGATGAGAGAGAGAGAGAGACATGGTGAAGATAGCACTAGACTCACTAGACCATACGAGACCGAGGGAGAGATATGTCCAATACGTCCAGCCCCAGCCATTGCCACATCCTTCGGCTTCCTGGAGGCCTTGGTGCCCTACTATCGGCAGATCCTGTTTGGGCCCAACTGAGCCATGCTGAGCCCAAGTGTGGCAGGTATTGATGCTGGTCTCATGCCACTTCCCACGAGAAAACCATTGAAAACCTGCAGACCAAGGCCACCTTGCTCGCTCTTTAAGAGCCGAAACATCCCTGCCAAGGCCCAGGGAACTGCAGGGGAGAACAGGTTCAGATGAGGCTAGCGATTTGAGACTTTGAACTTAGACATGTCAGCATATTTGGGATCTCAATACCCAGTGGCAAGGATGTGTTCTAGCATTAGGACCTGTTTTTCGGAAGCCCTGTCTCAAAGGTGCTGTGTCCATGTCAAGGTGGCAGGTGGTAGCAGGAGCTTCGACTTGGGGAGCGTGGTGAGGGAACTTCACCGCCAGGATATGGGCGATTACATGGACTACGGCCAGCGCAAAAACTTGTGTTTGGGCGACCTCATTACAGACGCTGGGCGGCCATGGCGTCCTGGTTCCACAACATGTTGAATCGTCATGTGAGGTGGGTTGAAGAGACCCCCAGTACAGGTGACATCTATACCCGCACATGGTAAGGCTTCATATGTTTTGAATTCTGTTTGGTCAGAATGGATTGGGGCAAGTTTGCTACGCACCCCATGCTGACAGCATAGGCAGATCAGCACAGCCACGGCTTCTCAGGAAACGTTGCAGATTCTTGAGGAGCATGGAGGAGCAGTGGGCCACGTCCTCTATTGGTCTCAGATCCATGTGCAGGTGAACGTTGATGTCATACGTAGGGTGTCATGTCATCTCAATGCCATACAGCATAACATATCGCAGGTTGAGCATCCTGCAACATGTGTATGCTGAGCTGAACTGCAGCGCGCTTTTTTGCTATGTGCACCAAAACGGGACAGTTCGCTTTGGATGCCCGAAGGCCAATTGAAACTGTGGCTATGGATTGCTGATAGTCCAATTAGAGACTTCCCAACCTTGGAGTGTCTCAGCATGGAGGAACAGCTGCCTGACTCAGGTTCATGGAACCACCCATTCCGTCCTCCATCTCATCACTTGATTGGTAGATGGTGGGGGCAAATCAATGAGCAGTGCGGAGCTGGAATCCAAACCGAAACGAACCTAAGGAAGTGAAGTAAAGTTTAAGCAAAGCATTGTTCCAACATTTTTCAAAAATCTGAGATCCTTTGAGTCAGGAGAAGATGCCTTCATCAATATCAAGTACGTCATTCCAACCTATGAAAGTGCTGTGCTTTGCGGTGTTCCTTGGCACAGTTTGCAGCCGTTGGAAGCTCGTGGCTTGTGGGACAAGCGGCGGACAGCCCTGAGGTTTGAGCAGCACCCGTGGTACATCCAACTGTACTATAGCAGGTGGAGCCTGAGCCGCAGTGGCCGACAGTGCCGTCAAGTTGACTCATTCCATGGGTTTCATGATGCAAATTCTGCTGTCAGAAGGAAGGGGTACTGCGGGCAGCTGTGGAATATTTGGGACTAGCAGCTTGGGAAAATCCTATTGCAAGGGGTTCTGTTGTTTGATGCAACCAGGCTAAATTCATTGAGCATGCAGTGTAATTTCCTGCTGCGGAGAGGGCGTGGCGAACGCCACGTTCACGTCTATAGAGCTACGTTCGGCTGCAGCTTTCACCGCCTCAAGATCATACTGTCTCAGTTGATGCACGGGACAAAGTGCCAAAGTAGGATTCTAACATGGATAAAGTAGGCACAAGTTGTCCTAGTGGCAGTTAAGGGTCATGAATCGTAAATTGGGACATTTGTCCACTAGCTGTAGCTTTTCTCTCAAAAGACATGGTAATCCCCGTGTTACATTCCATCATTTTCTTACCGAATATCAAGGTTGCCCTCCCCTTTCTCACGACTCAACATGCCCAATTCAGGGTTACCAAGCACTCCATGCCTTTTGGTCTCAACATATGCTGGTTTCTCAAACTAGGGTGCCCCCAAATCATTTGGTCATAACCAGTTGGCAGGGGGTCAGTTCACCCTGTACCCTGGTTCCCCTATCATTACCCAAGAATTTCCCTTTAAAATGGTTGGATATTTATTGGTTGGTTAATATTGACCCATAGCCATATATAGCTGGTATACGGTATATCCCCTACTATTGTTGCTTATTATCCCCTATGACTAGCCATTAACCAGCTAGTTAACCATTGGTTGGTTGGTTCATATTGCCCCATAACCATGACCGAAACCATATCCACTTTCTCGGCATGCGCGGCGACCATTGGCGAGTTGTGGCTCGCAGCGTCCTGGTTCGCCATGGGCAGAGTCTGAGCAGCGAAGCTTGCACAGAAGCTGGGCAAAGACTGACGCGACCTACCGCCATTTGCACGACATGCATTTACACAATATGTATATAATATATATATATATACATATTCATTTGTTTGATATATATATATATATATATTTATATATATATATATGTATATGTATATGTATATACATTTGCATCTAGATGCATTTGTGTGTGTGTGACACTACGTAACCTAAAGGAACATAACGTAATCACATCGCGACCAGCGAAACGTAATGTAACGTAATACATGTATGTGTGTGTGTGTCTGTACGTATTTGTTCAAAATGCGTTTGCATGATTTCTACCAAACGCACGCATAGATCTCCGCATATTTTCGCGCTCAGGTGTGCTTGCAGGAGGTTCATATGGTGGTTTCTCAATATAGGGGGGCCCCAAATCATCCTTTATGAGCCATTTTTAATAAGAAACCAACCATTTTCGGGTACCACTATTCCAAGAAACGGCTAAAAAATTTCCTGCCCTAGAAAGTCCATTGATGCACAGGAGCTGATTTCATACAGAAACGCCCATATACAACGAAATGCCTGCCGAACCAGCAGAGAGATGGCACAGCGCTACGCCAAGGAACGTCTCGCCCATGACGCTGTGCTGCTGGAGTTGGATCGTGAGGGCGATCGCCTACGCTTCGAAAAGCTGCAAGGTCCCCTGCTGGGTGCCGTGGGGAAGACGCAGCCGCCTAGGGCCCCCGTATCCCAGCCACGTCCCATGGCTCACTGTTCGGTGGTTCCATGAGTTCCTTCGGTTTCCCTGCAACTCGGTTGGGAATCCACGACAGATGATGGTTTGTCTTCCCCTGCCAAGTATGCAATCCTGTGAATTTTCACCATTTTTTCCTTACCTGGCAGGTGCTGGCCCAGAGAAAGGATGGTTGAGCATTCGCGTGCCACTTCGACTGACACGGCTTTCAGCACTTGAAATGTGCACCACAGTTTTGAAGCACTTGGTGGCTCAGCGTTCCGGTGCCAACTGCCTTTCAGCAGCGCGTTTGCTGGCAACCAAGGAAAGACAAGGAGCTGCTGCAAAGAGTTACAAAAGGCACAAGCCAAGAAACAAAGAAACTTTGTCCGCGGCTATGGGCCATGTCCGATATCCATACGGACAAGAAAGAGAACATGCAGTGGGTCATGGATTTGGATCCTCACGAGTTTCTTGCTTCAAAAAGTGGGAAAAGGGCGGCTAGTCATGGCTCAAAGATGGCTCTTCATTTGAGGTGCCATGCATGTTGGTCCACATGAGTCCACATTCTGAAGCGGGGTGGCCTTTGGCACTTTCCAGACTCATTTGTGGAGGATAGATAGCCCATGAAAGGCCCATCTCTGCATGTCAACGCTCCTGCAGGGATCCCGCACCCTGCAGGTTTCAGGAGGATGTTCTGATTTTGGCCGGTGACGTGGCCAACACTATGGAGGCAGCGAGTGCTGGCCCTGAGACATCAACTGACTACTCTTTTCATAGGTTTTCATAGGGTCTCCTCCCAGGGCGCCCTGTCGCAGGTGCTACAAGAGACCCTCCGACTCTTGAAGACTCGCTTCGGTCGCATTTTCTTTTGTCCAGGTGGCTTAAGCACCCGCAATCCCTGCTCGGAGCCAGGGTGGACATGATTGACATGGAGATACATGGAGACTGCAGAAAAGAAACATCAAAGTAGCAAGATATCATAAGATGAGGAACGAAAGCATCAGGGGCCCAGAAGTCTTGCTTTTGCTTAGCACTAGTCCTGCGAGCTGAACCATAGCACCCAGCATCTCAGCGTTGTCACAGTTCCATGCTGGAGCTCGATATCCTCAGACTCTTGGAGACCCCAATGCCTTAGAATTTAGAAATGCTTATCTAATTTTATCTACATGTCTTAAAATTCCAGCGTGTCTTTTTCATGTCTTCATATGCTTCCATGTTCTTCCCAGCATCCCACGGAAGTTTTTTGTTCAGTCATGGCCTGCTGTAGCTGCATCCGCGGAGGCAACCACGACCTTTGGATGCAGGGCTGGAAAGATGGCAATTCCATGGTGCCTTGGTATGGGCAAATGGCTAGTGCAGTAACACGAACCCGTCCCAAGTGATGGTCCTTTTGAGTTGTGGTGAACTTCCATCAAGTTCCCATGGGGACCACCATGGGACTCTTGGACCGGCAGTTCCAGTGCCAAATCTCCAAAAATTCAGTTCTGATGTGGTCCATCTTGGACCCAAAGCAATGCATCATTGTCGTTTAGATGCAAAACAATTGTTCATTATCGTCGTGTTTATATGCAATAAGGTGTCATTGAGTTTCGCCCGATTGTGGGTTCTCCCAGCTCATGGTTGTGATTCTCTTGCTATGCCATCCTGTGGTTGGCACTTTCGGGATCAGGACAAGCTTCACGCCATTATGAACTTTTGCAAATCCGAGATGATCGAAACTTGACGACGGGAACAGGATACTGCCGCATTCACAGGCAGCCTAGGAGGAGGCCACTTCGTGTAAAACCGCTAGCAAGGCCATATCCGACCCAGTCAGTGCATCATTCTTTGGCACAGCTGTGTCCTGCTTGTCCCACACAAGTGGAGGGGAGCACAACGTCCCTGTGCCCACTTGAACCATACAATCAGCTGAACCCATTGCTGGCACTGGAGTGAGTTATTGCTGAGGAGACCTCGCCAGGAGTGGTGAACACAGGCACCAAAATGGGCCGGTGGTCAAAGGTTGGCCTTTAGGCCCATCCAGAACTGCTGTATGATGGACTAGATGCCAGGCCGGTCATAGTTGCTAAAGTTGTTTTGTCAACAGATTTCTTGATCTCGCGAAAAAAATCAGCAATATAACTGCTCAGGCTGACTGCATGCGAAGTTGAGCCTAATATAGGTTCGATGGGTAAGCGTCGCCGATGGTCCGTGTGGAGGGCGCAGTCAAAAAAACTGCTCTCGTAGTCGAATGATCTGACAGGGATTCGCTTTCGATTTTTGCAGGTTCCCAACACCTGCGGTTTCACAGTCGCATTCCAGAAATTGACCGTGGCATTTCCGGGGCTGCTACGTTGGAATGCGTCGGATGTTTCTTCCTGACCCTGCACAGACCTTGGTCCTCTCTTGGTGGTGCCCGTTTTGGCATGGCATCATCCGCAGTGGGACACCGAGCCGGAGTTGAAAGCCACTCGGCCCAATGATTTGATGAGGCTGCATGATTAGAACCATTGGAACATCATCATGGAATTATCCCCACAATAAAATGCTCGTCATGATGCTAAATGCTAAGAGGAGCAAAAATGATCATCATCATCATCATCATCAGCAGCAGCAGCAGCAGCATCAGGATGATCATCATCATCACCAGGATCATCATCATCACCATCATCATCAGGATGATGATCATCATCATCATCACCATCATCATCATCATCATCACCATCACCATCATCAATATCATCATCGTTTGTATCCTCATTGTCTCGGTGTTGCTATTTATCTCTCCTGTTTGATGTTGTCATTACTGTTTTCCTGAGCCGCCTCATTGCCGTCATTGCTTTGGTCCCTGTGTGTGTGCCCCCGTCCAAGCATCAGCCTGCACGTCTTTTTGCTCCATTTTCTTACAGCGACCTTGCCCTGTTTGCATTGAACATGTGCAGAGGCAGAATTTCTGGATGGCTTATACCCACGAATTCTTAGGTTTTTAGTGTTTTTGGGATATGATTGATTTACCATATAACCACTAAAAATATTTTTTAGCAAGGGATCTAGAAGCCACCAAGATTTGCAGAATGCTCAAAACGTTAGGTACTCCTCGTTCTTAAAAAAAACGCCGTGCAACTTATCACTACCACATTGCTGAGGAATGGAACGTGCCATCTCTCGAGACGACGATGGCTGCAACCCAGCTTGTGATTTCCAGGGGGGGCCCATGTCATGTGCCAAGTGAGTTCGGTGTGCCCAGAGCCGTGTCCGTTCTGCACCTACGATCCAATCAGGAACCAACCATCCCCGATGTAGCTGTTGACTTCCAAAACTGAACTCATGATAGTTGCATCGCACATTAGCTCCGCTCCTGACACATTTCTTGTGTCACCACAACCACCGATAGGCCGCTAGGTCATTCAGCTTTCCAGATTTCTTTCGCACTCCTTGCTTCAACGTTCAACTTCCGACGCTTCTTATCAGGGTCAGTGATTAGGCCATATTAGGCCCAGATCTAGTCTTTTGCGATGGCTTTTAGTGAGAATAGCCCCCTGGTTGACTGGGTAGCTGTGCCTCGCATAACGGGCTTCATAAAGATCAAGGATAAAGCTTGGCAAACCGCCTGTGGCTGAAGATGTGGCTGTGGGTCAGTTCACCCTGTACCCCTGGTTCCCCTATCATTAACCATTGTTTCCCTTGTTGTTGTTGGTAATTACCCCCATGAAATTGGTTGGTTAACTGCTTGACCCATAGCCATATATAGCTGGTATATCCCCTACTATTGTTGCTTATTATCCCCTATGATTAATCATGAACCAGCTAGTTAACCATTATTATTGGTTGGTTCCCCCATGTGGCATCCCCAGGATTACTGGGCCACAAAGTGGCCCCAAGATCTTCGCATTGACGACGGCTCAGTGGCACAAGAACTGGATCGTCTCAATACACCAGGCACGGGGAGTTCCGCCGGCCATGCAGTTCCTTGGGCAAAGACGTGTGAAGTAAAAATCATTCCAGGTTTACTGGTAATGAAATAGTTTTTTTTTGTTTTAACCTGTGAGATTACACACCAGGTAAAGATTACATAAGATTACCAGATTTACTGGTAATCAAATTCCACACCAAAAACCATTATTTCACGTCACTGGTTCTTTGGTTCGGAGATGGGCTCGACATCTCAACATGCACCAGATTGCACCAGACAAATCAATAGCTAACAGAACAGTAAATAGTTGGGAGCATTTCCCTGTTTGCTTTTCTGGGTAGGAAGGCGCAGTGTTTGCAAACATCCTTGAATGCCTGTATCTACACATGGGCAAGTATAAGCATGTCATGAAGCAGCAGCTAGCGGTGCCAGTTTGGTTTACCGGGAGGCTTCGCAGAAGTTCTCGAACGTCGGGACGAGTTTCACGGCGTGGTATCCTTCTCGCACTTCGTGCCGCGAATCGAACTGAACCCCGAGAAACGATACCTGATCCCATCAACTTTGGCAAAGGCACCCTGCTGGTAGCCATGATGTCCCACTGATGTCCGTTAGTACTGAGCCCAGACCCATTGGTTACATTGAGGGGTTCCACCAGCACGGTTGTCGCAAGAAAAAGTGTTACCGGGACTGATGCCGACAGGCCGTCGGCTCATCGCACTTGCAAAAACGGGTCCAAGAGTCTCTCATTTGAAGAGTTGGAGCTCCGGTGCGGCTTGGAGATGCTTGGAGTGGCTTATGACTAGGAAGTATCTAAAAGGATCTAAAAGGGGTACTCCATGGTACCCCAAACCATCCAGCGTCCGGCAAAAAAATCTATGTTTGATAATTCATATTCATAAACCAATCATTTTTGGGGTACCGCTATTTTGAGAAAAGCCGAATTGAATCTATATGAATCTGATGTATGGTGTACCCTCGCTTCTTGGTCGTAGGAGATTTTGTTTGCAGGTTCTGTAGCAGCAACATTGGCCAAAACGAGAGCAATTGGGATCGATACATCTTTGCCGGGGACGTTTAGTGGTTTTTCAGTCTCCCAACCATGCATGTGTTGAAATGATCGCAAGATATCGTAAGCAAGCCTTCAGAAAACATATAATAAGGTGACAAGATGGCGACAACATCCACATGATTGGTACTGCAGGCTGAAGCCTGATGTTCACATCTTCGGGCACACCCATTTCGGTGCCTGGGCTGACGGCCAAACAAAACTTGGCCAGGTGACCTCAGAACTTCTGGTCGTCAATGACTGAAGTAGGATGAGATCCTCAAAATCACAAATAGCTGGATGTTTTTCCTCCAAATATGCAGGATTTAGGTGGCTTGTCATTGTGGATTTTACTGATTTTGCTTGCTTGGAGGAGGTTCCACATGGCTCCCGCAGAATGTGCAGCATTCTGAGATCAGGTTACGACATGGATCTAGATGGCATTCGCTACATACAAGCTGCACTGGCGACGCCGGGGGAAAGAATGTGGGGCGGCTCCATTGTCACTTTGGGGGACTTTCCCGTAGAGAGAAGGCGGGTAAGTTGAAATCAACGGTCGATCAAAACATGTCAGAACAAAGACACCTGCAACCATCCCAAGAATTTGTTTCCTATTTCAATTTGATATGATACATGTATTTCTTATTTCCGTTTGCTTTCCACCTATTTCTCGTGCTTTCATGGATGTTCCCTCTATTGCTGTCCATGATTTGTTGGTGCCGAGTCGTGTTCCTTGTACTTCACCGCTAACCATCGAAGATGACTCGATGTTTGATTCTCCGCGAGGCCATGCTTGGTTTGGAATGGCAGTTGGGCCAGCCGCTACCGGAGCTCGTGGGCCAAGTACTACCAGCGCTATGGGCGTCAGGTGGAAACCACTTCCTTGGTGCCATCTGTGTGCTGCAACCTCTACACTCCAAAGATCACCGCAGGTTCGTGCGCCTGTCGGACTGGATGGATTGCAGGGCGGATGCCCATCTGGCTCTTTGGCCCCTTGTCCTCACGGCTTCAAGAAGCTCAAGTGGTCATCCGAGAGGTGAGATTTATGGCCTGGGAAATGGGGATCCGTGGGAAAGATGCACAAGGGACGGGATAGGAAGCACACTGCTTCGGATCACGAAGACTGACTGCAAGGCGGTCAATCATATGATGGAAGCGTAGCGGAGCTACCTCTTGGATCCTCTTGGGTTTTTGGCACTAGCACAAACAGTAGGTTGCCGCTGACTGAGGAGACTTATAATATTCATGTTCCCTGAAAAATTGCTGATCAACTCAATATTGTTCTACTCTTTGATCATTGTTTTTTTTGGACCTGCTGCATTTTGCCACAGGGTTTCGGTGTATTTTTCAGGCTGAAGGCAAACCCTTTGGATGCCCTGGTGGGGAGGAAAAAAAAAACGCTTCACCAGCTGGCCGATGCCAAGCCAGGTCCATGATATTACTGGATGGGAAGCACGCAGGAAGAATGCGCAAGCTTTGGCAGCTGGTCCTGGCAAAAGTGAAGCCCAACATGCTCAAATGTGTCACAGGGAGGTGCTTAAAGGTAGTCATTTAGGGGCATTGCTGCCGTTTGCGACCTAAAATTTGGAGACTGTGGTACCTACAGGGTACCTACAGGACATTTCGAGCTTTTGCAAAGAATGAGATGGGTGCTAGACAGATCCTGAATAGCTTTAAAGTGATGATGGATCATCATGGTGTAATGGTGATGGATCCAATTGCCTCAACAATCATTGAGAGAGAAACTGTTGGATGCCCCGGCATAAAAATCTTTGAGTGCACAACCCCTGTCCTGAGGAAAAGTTGCCAAGAAGCTCACAAGGAGAGCCCATATTTGTACAAGCCAGCCAAGCAATTGGTCCCTGGACTTTTTTCAACAGAGAACAGCCAGAAGTGAGGCGGCAAGACAGCCAAGCCCAGAGAGAGAAAAAGAGAGAGAGAGCCAGAAGTGCTGGCGGGAAACCCGACCTTGACCAAGCTTCCGAGATCACAATGCCAATTATGCTCCAAAAATCTGAAAATCTTCTGGTTCGTCACACTTCAGCCGCAGAAAATCATCGGAAATCGACATCCAAATGATGAAAAATCATCGCTCATGCAACACCTTTGGGATCCTTTGGGTAGCGAGGTTGGCACAGGGACGGCTCCCACAGCTTTGTCGACGTCCGACATCAAGGTGGGCTGGGAGGAGAAACCACAGTCATGACAGGTACCGGATGGAGGATGGATAGGGATGGGGCATGGGGATACATGGGAGATTGTGTGGGGCAAGTATGCGGATGATTTTGATGCAGTGTCCATGCGCATTTCACCCATGCACACAAAGGAAGATCCATGAGGACCCAGATCAATAAACCCCTCATGTTTGATGACAAAAATCACCAGCCATTGAGCCAGAAAAATTGGGGATGGTTCATTTCGCAGTTGGATCTGATAATCATCAACCATTCTCACTGGTAATAATCTATGACCAAAAACCAGTATGGTTAACCATTCAACATTCAAGGAGATTACCATTGACCACCTACAGCCGAAGCCTTGATCACCAGGATGAACCACCGCCAGGGCCGGCCCCTAGGTACTGATTGCATTCCTGGAGCAGTTTCTTTGCCTCATCCGAAAGCCACGGAATCGCTGGCATCTTTAGATGATGATGAGCTGCTGCTCACCTGGCTGGTTGGGAGGGGCCAGGAGCCGGGGGTAGCCAGCCCTTTAAAGGGCCTTTCAAGGGGATCTTGGGAGCTGCCAGGGGCGTTCGAACTATGGTAGACACTTGATGCATTCAGGTGGCAACCGATGGGTCAAGATGCCCCCTGGCGGGTCACATCCCGCACATGACCTATCTAGTTTTCGATGGGATGTTCGGGTACCCTTAGTTTTGGATGGAGAATACGACCACAACCAGATCGCAATGGACAATTTACTAAGACAACTCGATTCTTTGGTCAAGAGACTTCACAGGAATGTGTATGCTGATAAGTGTCACACTTGAAAGGCAGATCCCAAGCGAAGGAAATGTTTGGTCTCATACATTTCAGGGTTGCCTCACTGTAACAGATTGCTCCTGAGCTTGGGCCAAGGCTTGAACTTTGTGAGCAACTGAACGCGACTTGACAGTGGTGCATTTTTGGAGTATGGTCACAATGCGAAAGTTCGGGAACCTCATCAACAGTCGAGCGTAGCTCATGATTTGAATTTTGAACGTCCAAGAAGTGTTGGCACAGATCTTGTCGGTACTGCCCAGATTTGGCAAGTGATCGGAA
>VSDK01005953.1:792991-809578 GCA_009767595.1 Symbiodinium kawagutii
CAACAGCAACAGCAACAGCAACAGCAACAGCAACAGCAACAACAACAACAACAACAACAACAACAAACACAACTACAACTACAACTACAACTACAACTACAACTACAACTACAACTACAACTACGAGTACGACAACCTGAGTCCGAAGTTCTTTGGAAACTCTGACAGTTGGTAGCTAATTTGGCAATCACTCATCCATAAGTGACTCAATTTGTTAGTTCCTTGACTTATTTACTGACTTACCCAGCCACTTAGCCAGTCTGCAAGTGATTTGACTTCTTCTTTTTTCAGTTTGTTGGTTAAGTTAATCTTGCTGAATTTCGATTGTGTTCCTAGTTCTCAGTCAGTTCCTTAACGGGTTCGCCAATTGATCAATTTGTTACTTAGCTGGTTATTAATTTCATGAGTTGCTTTTGACAGGGAGTTAAACAATTAGTTTATACTTGGTGGGCCAGTTAGTCGGTCAGTCTTTTTATTGGTTAGTTAGGGAGAGTTGGCTGCATAGTATGTTGGCTGCTTTGTCAGTTGGTCTGTTGATGGCTTCCTCGTTTCATTGCTTTGTTTGTTAGTCAGCGAGTTAGTTGCCTTCCGCTTTAGCTGAATGGAGAGTAAATGCTTGGTGACTTTGCTAACTACAGAACTAATTAATTTGTGATGTAGCCAGTGGGAAGAGTAGCACTGGCAGCAGCAGCAGCAGCAGCAGCAGTAGTTGCTGTTGTAGTAGCACTAGTAGTGACTAGTACTCACAAGTAGTAACCTCATGCATCAACCGGAAACCCCGCCAGTGCCTGATGTCTTGCCGCCGAGCGGAAAGACTTGAGCCAGGCTGAGGTGTCCCTGTCCGAGCTTTCCCCTGGGCTAGCCGGCTCGGCTTGACTCGGCACGACTCGGTGAGCACCCCTGGTGAACATCCTGTCAGATGATCGAAGTGGCCTTTGCTGGGCTCTTTGCCCACCAATTTGCTGGGATCTTTGCATGTTCCCCCACATATTCTCTGGTAAACTAACATGGTTGGCTGGAAAATCCACCACGAATGGATGATTGACCGAAATAGGGAATTGTCCATTGCCATGTTAGTTTAGCAGAGGGTATATTTTTGATGACTCATGACACCGCCAGCCCTTTTTGTTGCCTCTCCGCATCACGGAGAGTCCAACCTTTCCCCGCGAGATGCCGAGGCCAGTGTTGATTCGGCCATGGGCTTCCGGAGTTGTTGGCTTGTTGAGACCACTGAGGGATTCTTGGCAGTTCAAGCTTTAGGATCACCCATTGTAGATAGACTTCATTGGAATGCGCAGTTTCAAAGTCATGCCTTTCTCCAACCTAGACACCGGGTCCCGCGGGGTGCCAGACGCCACATCACGTGGTGTCTGGGAGAAGCTATGACATGGGCCGTTGGTGTAACATGCTAAAGTGGATCGTAAATGGTCAGAAATAGTCGACCCCCTTATGTCGCTGTCATAGTCGGGTCTGTTTATCATGTTTCCATATCTTGGCAACGCTGCCCCAATGATTTTTGTTGCGTTCGAAAACGTTCGGGAAGTCAGGAATCGGGCAGGGAATCCCTTCGTTCATGACCGTTGCAAGGTCACGCATGGTCAATGAAGGGTTCATGCTGAAACAATGTCGGTTCGAGCGAAGTTAGAGACAAGCCAGAAACGAGCCGTCCCAAGAAGAATTGACCAACCCTACACATAAGCCGATAGGCACGAGCAATTATGCCTACCTTAGGTACACCACTGTTCAAAAGCAGCGGGCAAAAAAAAGTTTTGGGGGAAATTCACATCTGCCACGTTGAGATCTGAGAACTTAGCTTCTCGATGAGAAGCATCTGTGGCGGCCCATGTTCTATGGATTTTCACAAGCTTCCGAATTTGAGGTGTGATTCTCACAACCCAACAATCAGGCCTCTGAAAACCATGCGCAGCTCTGTCAACTGTCCAGAATTTGATATCGAGAGATTCTCAGAGCATCTCAGAGCAAATGGTACTACTCGCGATCCACTGGAGCCTGCTGTATCGTCTCTATGCCAATGCATTTCTAATACCTTGGTGACCTTGGTGCATTTGGGGAAACCAACCCCGTTACAATTTCAGGCGAGAACATGCTCAGGGTTGGCTAAGTTCCATGTGTTGGCAGTGGCCATGTGTGTTGGACCATCTTTCAGCTCTGGTCTTTATGTAAGATGCAGCGCATGGCTCGGACCAAAACGTGAGGCAGGGGGTCCGCCCCAGGTTTTGCTTTACAACATGCAGTGGTTTAGGATCTACAGGACAGAGGCACGTCTGAAGACGTGAAGGAGAAATGGAAACAGCATGAAACGCAAAACATCTTCACACAGCAGCTGTCTTGTACATTGTTTTTATATTGATTGGATTGCTAGCAATGGTCTCACTGGCTACCTGCATATTTGGCACACGATTAGAGGGACCAAGGCTCGAAGGACCGACAAACAAAATATTGGGACAGAAGTTGTCAAGTGCTTCCCCTGCCCGAAATCAGTCGTAGCTTTCAGATCCGTCTCTGTCCCACAGAACTGTTCGCCCCCATGGCGTAAATATTGATCCTTTCGCTGGCAAAGCAAGGGCCCTGCAAGGGTCACATCAGGGTACAATTCGGCGGTTTTGAAGGGCTGCAGGCAAAGCAAGATGGGTTCCTCAGCCACGCGCTGTGTGTGATTACGGCTACGCAACAAAAAGTCGTGTGCAGTTCCGCATAGAAAGAAAGAACCTGAACTGGTTCACATTTAAAAAAGCTGAATGATCATTTGACATTGGAACGGCTGCATGATGGTCAATTGTCAATACAGTAATCACTCAAGCATGATATCAATAGTGTCTTGTATATAGTAGATACTACTGTGATCCGCGGCCAGCTGTTGACAAATCAGACCCAAAGTACCTTTGACACCCAAGCATCTCTTCCGTTCGCGAAGCAAAGTTCCAGCTCATCCTTGAAAGGCAGGTGTTTTTGGAGAACCACATAACATGACTTCGTTGGTTCCACTGGTCACCTTGGAGTCATGGAGTGATCCTTGGCTAAAACTGAAGTCTGCAGTGGCATTTGAAACCTTAGAGCATAACGGCATGACATGGTTCCACATGGTTCCACATGGCTCCACATGACTACACATGGCTCCGCATGAGTCCACAACTTCGTTGCTTCCACTGGTGGAGCACGGCCCATCCAATGGTCAACCAGGTGCCCGGGCTGTCGCAGCGCATTGCTCAAGGTACGGGCGACCGGCTGAGAACCTTTGGCACCTGAAGATGCGGTGATCCCCAAAGTGACTCTGATGTGGCTATTACCAATGGCTACATATGATTTTACCACAATGGTTGGCTCAACTCTCGATATCAGCCATTCATAGGTATTCAAGGTGGATAAATGATGGTTACTTTTCATGTTACATCACCTGGTTGGTGGTTGGTGGTGCTTTCAAAAGTTTGGGGACCCCAAAGTTATGGTTGGCTTATTGCTCAAAATGTTTTAAAAAAAGATGATTTAGGGGTGGTTTCAACTGAGCACTTGCATGAAATTATGCCACTGAATTACGCTATACGTTTCATCGCATTACATGGCTATGGGTCAAAACCCTGTACCCCTGGTTCCCCATCATTAGCCATGGATTTCCCTATGGTTTTGTTGGTGATTTTCCCCATTATTGGTTAGTTAATATTGACCCCTAGCCACATGGATTCACCGTCACACGTCGCAAGCAGGTGCGTTTGTCCTCAAGGGATTGGTATTTCTTCGAGGTGATGAATAGTCCGAAGTGGAAGGCATCTTCAAAAAGGCGTGTCTCTGGCAGTATGCTTTCAATATAGATATGTTCATCTGAAAGCTTACCAACATTTCGAGGTTTCAATCTGTTTCAATGCTCACATCAGCCATTAGTAGGTATTCAATGCTCACATCAGCCATAAATGATGGTTATTTTCCATGTTTCAATGCTCAAATCGTTGTTCAAAGTAGGCCGTTCCCACCTTCACTTCTCTTGTCGTCTGAGCGGCCGCCTGACGCAGCATGTTGTGTGCAGCCCCCTACCGTGACTTCAGCCAGCAGCAGAAGTGAACCACACGGCAAGCGGTGCACCATGAGGTTTGGGCGAACCTCCACCAGGTGCATGTTTCGAGTCTGGAACTTCCAAGCCTACACTGCCTCATACATTGCCTGAGCAAGTTACGTTTCGGACCTTGCTGGTTTTTGAGGACAGAAGTTGTTTCACCACTTCACCACACGTCATCGCACTTTCCCCATCTCTTTTTGGATCTCTCACAACACACTGCGACTCGTGAGACGGGAGCGTTGTCACAGCCCCCGGCACGCTCAGCGCAGAGCGACACCTCGACATCCGCATCCCACTAGGTGTTTCTCAAAATAGGGGACCCCCAAACATCCTTTATATCATATAATCATTTACAGCAATAAACCAACTAGTGCTTGTTTTACCATTATTGTTGGCTATTCATTATTGGCCACTATAAACCAACCATTTTATGAGGTTCACTATTTCGAGAAAGCACCACATGGCCACCTGGACGTCCCCCTTCTACATCCAGCAAGCTGCCAACGAAACCAGATTTCCAGCCATTCGAACGCAACTCGGCCTGCTCAAGGGAACCAACAGATACCAACAATGCCAAGTTCTCAGGTGTGGATGTTCACCACCAACGTGAACCATCCAACATCCAAATTCATCCAACATCATCCAACATCATCGATTGTCATCCAACGTCATCCAACCTCATCCATCCAACTGCCAAGTCTGAACCACCCATCTCGTGGCTGGGATCCACACTGGGCCAAGCCCACACCTTTCTCCACACCAACCAGACGCACTGGTCACCTCAGCGACTCGGATGACATTTTTTCCATCCATCTGTAGATGCTTTGAGCGGCTTGAGAGCCAGGGGGGTGAACAAAAGCTGCGGGGGCGGAAAGATGGAAAAGAGAGGGCAGGAAGAGGCAGAATAAGTTGTGAAGTGGTAAGTGGAAAGGGGGCCGCGAAGACATGCCGCTGTAAGAAAGATCGCAGGCAAACGAATGCTTTTTCCTCGGGAGTGCACTCAAAGCAGTGCAACGTGGCAATGCGAAACCCGAAAAATCTATGTGCTTTGAATGGTTCTCAACCAAGGCCCCTGGGGGGGATCGAGCCGGGGAGGGGGGTTGACGTGAGATTCATGTCGTTGGCCCGCTGATCTCCCCCCAAACCCCCAAAGACTAAAGTAGCTAACGCTGACCAAACTTCAGCTGCTGGACGCAGCTTTCGTGATCAGTGATCACATGAATGAGCGATCTGAGGATGGGTCAATATTAATCAACCAACGTTCATGGAGGATTCACCAGCAATTTCATAGGGAAAACAGCCTGGTTAATGATGGGGGAAACAAATGATTTTGACCCACAGCCATCTGATCGTTATGAGTTCTTAGTCTTGATGATGGGTAATTGGGAACCCTATCATCTCTCAAGCTTGAGACGCATGAAAAATCCGAGGTCGCTAGTGACTTCTCAGATTTTTTGAACATCCTGAGGTGGTCGTTAGCTCATCCACCCAAAGCATGAAACTTGCTGCCAAGGAACGAGGAGCCATTCACTTTCTGACCTGGAAGTTGCTGGCAGCACTGCAGTTGGATAGGTGGTTTCATCCTTCGAAAAGAGCACACCCGAGGCATCTTGGGGCGTCTTGGAATGGGACCCTGAGACTTGCCAAAGCTTGCCCAACAGGGAGAGACCCTGGCAAAATCACCAGTTGAACTTCGCCAGTTGAAGTTGTTTGACTTCTTTCCAACATGGGTTGGCGTTTGCTAATGCGCTTACCCATCCCCTGCACCCCAGTGCCACCTTCAGGAGCTTCAATCCTGAGTGAAAACGTCAACAGCAAGGTGACAGTTACAGCTTACCGAAGGTCCTTTCTGGATGACAGAAATAGAATCCACACTTTGATGCCTTGATAGACTTGCTGAAGGCTACATGATCTACATGACTACATGTATGATGATGGAACTTGTATTGTAGTCTTCATGGCATTGCTCATCAACGTTCTACCCATTCTACTTGCTCTTGGACCGAGATTTTAACACAAGGGCTCCAAAACAGGAAAACCAAAATGGACAACTGATCCTTTGCACCGTCCTTGTGTGAGCATTCCTGGCAAAGCCAACAAGAAAATCTCGCTTTCCTTCAACCTCTCATTTGCGACCCCACAACATTTTCATTGTGCGACTGCCAATCTTCAAACATTTCGCATAGCGTTTCTTCAAACACATCTCAATCATCCAGGATTCCAACTTATCCAGGATTCTCCAAATCTACCACTTAGCCATGTCTGGCCAAGTTGAATGCCAACTCTAGTGATCAGTGTTTTAAGAAAGAAATTCAACTACATCAATTGAAACTCCAATTAATAAATTGATTATCTAGTTGATCAGAAATTCACTTAGTTGGCCTGAACTCTAGTTATATAAATTACTTCAAGTTGATCAACTATATAATGGCCAACTAAAAACGCCAACTAAGTTGAAACAACTCTAGATAAATTACTTCAAGAAAGACTTGGTTGGCCTGAACTCTAGTTAAATTACTTCAAGAAAGAAATTCTTTAAATTCAAGTTGATCATTGCTTCACCTCCGAGCTGCTTCTGCCGCTTTGCCGGCGGTCCGTTGGGTGCCGCGGGGGCGGCCGCACGCCGGAAGGAGAGGCTGATGTCCTCAGATTTCCAGGGAAGCTCCACGTCAAGAGCTCAAAAAAACGCATCATTTCACCATCTTGGGGCTGGTTAATGATGAGTGATTATGAAAAGAATGAATTGGTGAAATGATGAGTTTGATGATTGTTGATTGGTTAATGATCATGAAACCAATGACCTGATCAACGATCATCAAACCAATGAGATAAATTCCAAAAGTCGAATGGTCACTAAACAATGATATCTAAATATTGCCGGTTATCACTGACTCATTATCATTCCAGTGCTTGTTGCAAAGACAACCGGCGACCCTTGGTGACGTGCAGTGCCTGGGGTGACGCCCCATCACTCTGGGCGCCAGGCATGACATCTCCATCGGCTGCCGTCCTTCAGCATTTCGGCCCAGAACCAGACCTTGGAGCCCCGCTTCCACGCATCGGTCGCGGCTGGTGTCAGCATCACCCAGGGGGTTCTATGGTGGTTTCAGATGGTTTTGTAAGGGATCATGATGGTTAAGAATAGGGGGTAATCACCAATCATAATCATAATAACAATAACAATAATGACAACCATGGTAACAATAATCATGATTGAACAACAAACTATTGCAAATGTATGCATACATGTAAATATACTAATAATAGGTGGTAATCACCAATAACGAAAATAATGACAATAATAATAGTAAAAACTTAATAACAATAATAACAATAATAATATATAGTAATGATAACGGTTATACAGCAAACAACTACTATATGGTGGTTTCTCAAGTCATGACGAGGTACCCCAGGTCTCATCCTTTATGAACCATTTGTAGAAATAAACCAGGCATTTTTGGGGTTCCCCATTTTAAGAAGCCACCATATGTCTCAATTAAACAACACTAAAAGAAAACCAAAACAAAAGCACGGCCATGTCCAAGTGTGGGCCAACATCAACCGATTTGGCTCCCCACCTTTGCTAAGTGGCTCAAACCTCACGGCCAGTTGCCAGCCTAGGAGCTCTAGATCCCAGCAACTTATGGCCATTGGCGACCTGTGCCACAAATGTCAGTGCAGCACAAGGAAAATGCATCGAAGGCCTGTCACCCTCCGCCCCCAGACTTCCTACCACGCCTTCTGCTGGTCCTCAGGTAGCAAATCTTTCAGGGTGAAATGGAGGTCTGTTTCGTCAGCGTCCACCGTAATAAAGCCAAAGCCACGGTCCTCTGCAAGGCATCGGGACCCTCCAGGAACTATGCAACATGTGCCAAAAAGTTTCCAGGACGCTTGGCAATGATTATCCAAAAGAAAATGCAAGTATCACCAATGACAACCGAAGTTCACTACAAAGTCTCTGGTAGTAGCAGTCATCTTGACCATAGGAAACTAAATTGGAGCCAATACAGGTATCACAAATGACAACCCAAAAAAATGGGTGGATTGCCCATGAAAAACCTACCATCCTGGGACCAACCGGCCGCATGGACACCACGCCGGTGCCTGGTTGAAGGTGCGCACGCGGCCGCTGACTTCGGCTCCATCGGACAAGATGCTGCCACTGCCAGGTATTATCGCCTGCGGGTGGCACCGATCCGGGGTTGGGTCGCCCCAAGATCGCCCCAAAGGCGCAGCAGTTTGATAGGAAAAGCTACAAGGTGGGCCCCTTTAGTTAGCTAAGTTGGCTTATGACTAGGGGAACTACCAGTTATGGTACAATGGTAGATAGAACTATGGTTAAATAAATGGCTTATTAATCAACTTATAACGCGTGGGGCCCACCTGGTATGGATCTGACAGTCTCTGCAAGAATGTCTAGTAGATCGTCTTCAAAGGCCTATCCTTCCACCTCCTGGAAACATCTCACCAAAAGTAGGGGAAACCAAAGCCATTTAGCTGAAATGGAGCAGAAATCACTGTATCCTTCTGGTCCTTAGCTCCAAAGGATGTCCGGACACACATGGAATCCCCTGACTCCAAAATGCTCCTTAGCTCTCCACTAACCACCTCTAACCACCAGTCAAACCACCAGTCTAACCACCCGTGCTTGTATGGTGGTTCTATCTTATTTGGTGGTTTCTTTAATTGGGGTATATTCAACATCTTTAGCAATCAACAAACCATTTTGGGGCTCTCAATTTTGAAAAGCCACCATTTTTACCTCGCCTACCAATGAAGCCACTCCTGTCCTGGCCTCGCTCCCGCTTGATCTAGGGATACCCCTGGCTCCAAATCGCTCCCTCCCCACCGTCGCAAACCTCACCCTCTCAGGGGCCTCATGCGCCACTGCAGCAGCTTTTTGCACTGCAGCCTCCACCTGCTGGAAGTCTTCTCAGGCTGAGGATTCCCATGACATGGGTCTGGGTCCATCCAAAGAAATGGTCGACGAACATCCCACCCAAGAGAAGTTTGATCATTTGCAGGGTGTTCACCGGGGGTACAAGCTAGTGACCCACGGCCACATGACCCTAGACCTAGGTGATGTATAGTTCGAGACTGTGGATCAACGGAATCAACCAGCACAGCTGAAGCCCCCAAACTTCCTGCCAAGGGACAGCCGTGGCTATGGACAAAGTAGCGGATGGACTCAGAGACATATCTCTGGCTCTTAACCGGCCACCACCTGATCATGGGCGGAAGGGATGCTCCAAAACCTCCCAATGCTGGACACGAACTCTTCTGGGGGATCTGCCTATCAAAGGATACCAGTATTTGCCGCCTTTCTAGTCGGTTCTCATTTCAAGAACAAAAGTGGAAGCCGAGCCACAGTAGTACTGAACTGATGAAGCAAAATGTAGAACTAAAAAATAAGTCTATGAAACATTATGAAACAAGTGCAAGATGAGTCCACTGTGCGGGCATGACCACCTGGTTTCCAAGGCGTTCTGGCACTACGTAGGCTGTTAGACACAATGCCTGTAGATTCCGCGGGTTCATGGGGCATGTTGGTCTGGGTCAATCACTGGCGCTGCAAACGTGCCCTCCCTAGCACTCACATTTGGGATCGAGCCCAGCCTGGCATCAGCTGAAGTGAGAACTTCACCAATGCCTCAGCAGCTCTGCAGCTTCGGATGCTAAAACCATTGACTCTTTGGTTGTCATGGCACTAGTAAGCATCAGCTATTTATAGTACAATGATGGACCCATAATATATGCAATGATACGCTAAATTGACGGTTGAACATCGTTGGTTTTGAAGGCAGCGCTTTGGGATTCATTGGGAACAACCAGGTCTGGGCCCTTGAACCTGCCATTGTTTGGAAAGTTGATTCACGGCAGCCAGAAGTATCGCGTTGTTTTGTTTGCCAGGGGATTGCTTCTGCAGCAACGCGGAAACCGCAGCGAACAAATAAGTGGCGGGAACAGTTCAACTCAAACTGAGGAATGCAAAAGGCTTCGAATTCAGAACATGTATGTATATTTATACTTCTTGCTTCCTGCAATCGACTTCCCCGCTGTCAGTTCAATGCTGTAAGTATAATAAAACACTAGCACATAGCCAGCGCGAGACTAGCGCCTAGGTGCGGAAGTTTACT
The DNA here is from genome assembly GCA_009767595.1 of Symbiodinium kawagutii. Classification (NCBI taxonomy): domain Eukaryota; class Dinophyceae; order Suessiales; family Symbiodiniaceae; genus Symbiodinium; species Symbiodinium kawagutii. The sequence goes on from VSDK01005953.1 coordinate 803,201, forward strand.
ATTTGGCTGGGGCCCGCCTTCAAAAGCAATTGAAAAACACACACCATAAATCACTAAGCATCTCTCATATATTACGATTCCTAAGCGGCATTTCTGAACAGGGAGCCATGTGGTGGTTTCTCAACATATGGGACCCCCAAATCATCCACTGTTAATCATTTAGAGCAACTAACCAACCTTTTTTTGGGGTACCCCATTTTGAGAAACCCCCATACAATACTTGTTCAACCCTTATTGTTGGTGAATTGTCGCCTATTATTCCCTGTTATCAACCATTATAATCCCCATATATGGCTATGGGTCAAAACCCAGCACCCCTGGTTCCCCCATCATTAACCATGGTTTTCCCTGTAGTTTGTCGGTCATTATCAACCATCATTGGTTGGTCAAAATTGACCCATAGCTATGTATAGCTGGTATATCCCCTACTATTGTTGCTTATCATACCCTATTATTCACTATTATTGACGATGAACCAGCTAGTTAACCATTATTATTGGTTGGTTAACTGCTTGACCCAGCTCGCCCTATCATGCTGAGTCTAGCTCCTTGTACCTTCCCTCGCCTTCCGTCCAAGGCACACCGGCGGTCAGACCGCTGCTGTCGGGGCCAGCAGCGTCCACTTGGGTCTTCAACGGTTCCGCCAGGTCCTAAGGAGCGACTCCCATGACTCAGCACAGGTGACCCGGTCTTAACCATGGGAAGTAACCCTACTAGGTACAAGGTGGGCCCCCAACCACTTATAAGTTGGTTTATAAGTACCTTAACTAGGGTTAACTACCAGTTATAGGGGTTATAACCAAACTTATAACTGCCAGGGGCCCACCTTGTAGGTAATAAACCACCATGCTTGGATAATTGCAAGGATTCAGATAATTACTGTAGGGCAGCAAGGATAATTACCATATGACTCACTAGGACAAGGATAATTGCTGGAACTGTTATAACCCTACCATGCTTGGAAACCAGTGACCAAAGTGGGGATGCACATCCAAGTAAACAGCTCAACAAAAGGGTGCAGCAAACAATGCCCATGGCATGCAGCATGTTCGATGCATTTCGACGGTTCTGTCAAACGAAGCAACTCAACATCCAGCTCGCCAATCAACGTGCACACAAATGAACACTAGTCATAAAATTGTGAGAACAAGACCGCTTTGCTCAAAAGATGCACCAGACGAGCAATGCTGGATGGGATCATTGTCAAGAGTTGTAAGGCACGGACCCAAACTTGGAAGTACCTTGGTCGTTTCGGTGCTGATAGACATAATCAATCACACAAAGTATTGACGGGCAAAAGAGGCCATTACAGTAATTCGGTCATGGCGCCAAATTCTTTTGAGACAACAGCGGAAATCTCAACTCATCAACGGGGATACAGCTTCGAAGTGTGTCACAGTATCCTCAGTGGTTTCTTGTGCATCCAAGGGACACATCGTTTGGTTGTCCATCAACGCCTCAAAGGCTATCAGAACAAACCAATGATCACTTGATGATCGAACGACGCTGGCGCGGTGTGGGTTGTGTGATTACAGAATGGGCCAGTCAACCCTCTTGGATCCTCTTGGCAAGGAATGTGGCCCAGAAAATCAGGAGCTGATTTACCGTTCAACCGACATGTGCATTGAAAGAGAAGTGATGGAAAAAAATATCATAGTACACTGGGGTGTGATACTCTGCATGCCTAACTGCAGTCTATACCTTGAACTTCACCAATGCCATAGCATTCTGTCGTCAACATCATCACACCCATCATCACCATCAGAACTATCATCCATATTCATCCATGTTTCCATTACCAGAAATTCAAATTCCAAAGAGATCAATTCATCCCTGCCAACAACAACAACAACAACAACCACAACAAGAAGCACAACAGTGTCAGGAGTGCCACCCCTCTCCAGTGCAACTCCAGCTGCTGATGAAACCGAAGTTCTTCTCCTGACGTCAAAGCTTGAAAGGAAACAGCGAAGACACTGTTGTTTCTCAAAATAGGGGTTGGGGTGCCCCTAAGTCATCCAATAGTCAAACAAGCCAGTTATAGTACCAAATCAACCATTTTGGGGGTACCACCCATTTTTAGAAACCACCACATGGAAAGCCGGCGAACCTCTCCACCTGAGACTAGCAACACCCAGAGGTACAAATCAGCCGTCGCCCAACTTTGCAACGCCAAGTTGCCGCATTGTAGGACTTCAAACGACCCACCAGTTCACAACCGGGAATGATCTGTTTCTCCACCTGTGGCAGGGGCCCAGGTTGCATCAGCTGGATGGGCGTCGTGGTTGATTCTGCTGATTGTTTTTTTGTCGATTGTTTGTTTGTTGTTTGATTTTGCAGGGATTCTTTCCTCAGATGCTCTGTCGGCCTTGTGGTTCAAGTTCCATGGATACCTTTGCTGCGGTTTCCAATACCCGAGTCCGTTTTGGATCCACGCTTCCCGAAAATGTGAGCTGCACACCAACAGTGTTCAACTTTTAATCCACTGTTGATTAATCATCAACTACTAGCTATCTGTTTATCGACTATCATATAACAATCTATCATGAATCACTAATCATGAATCAACTAATAGATCCACTCCTAGATCAACTATAAATCAGTAGGGGAAATAAAACATGTTTGAAATCACCAACCAAATCATGAAACGACCATTTATTAAAACTATAGCTTCACCCGCAAGCTTCGAGTGGGTCGCAACCTGAGCCCATCCATGAGCCTTGGGCAGGGACACCTTGCCACTTCCCTTCCCACTGCCCTTGCCACCACCATAATCCATGGACCTCGGATCCAAGCAAAAAAATGGAGGCCAGATCCAAACACATGGACCTGTGTGGCTACATTCAAGCAGTGTGCCGGTCAAACATGGACACCTGAGCTTTATTTCAACTTCAATCACTTGAAATTCGACTTGATAAGCAGCTTAAATCAACTTGATTGAAGTTGCCCAATCAGTTCAGGGTCACTTCAATGAGTTTCAATCCATTTCAGGCTCTCAGAGTTGCTAAATGCAACTTCCTGCAACCAAGGAGCCCACCAGAGCCCCATCCGTCCCATCCATCCCATCCATCCCACCCATCCCATCCGTAGGAGTCTGAGTACTCATCCTTAGTTCGCCATGTGCTGTACTCAGCTTTACCACCTTCTAGCTGGCGTTTGCACTGACAGCCAGTGAAGCTCAACTTCATTTGGCTGAAGTAGAACGTGGTCATGAACAACTGTGACAATTACTACTGAATTGATTATGTGCAAAATCATGACTACTCAATTGGTTGTTAGTTCATTCACTGAGTAACACACAATGCAGCATGCATTGCACTTTCAGCAAACTGTGACACTTGTGAATGCCAAGGCTCTCCCTTGCCCCAGCCTGCACAGATCAGAAAGAAGTGCAGAGCGGGCTTCTATCGCCACATCCGAGCTATGTGATGAATGATCTTAATGCAACCGTTCAAAAATAATCCAAACTGTCAAGCATTGCATCTCACTCTCTCCAAGTGAAACTGGCTCCAACAGGGCCTAGGCGGGTCCTAGCGGCTGCTTGCCCCTGCCTGCCTTTCTTCCACCAGACTCCCCGGCTGCAGTAGTACATCCCCAGCGCGCCTTTACCGCCCAGCATCTCTGCTGTGAGGCCACCCGGGGAACTCCCATCTCCGGCCAGGACCTGGCGCACCGGCGCACCCCTCGCTGCCTGGTTCAACGGGATCTGTTTGTGGGTGGTTGGTGGGTGGTTGATGGTTGGTTGAAAATGAATCATTTCTGTTAATGATGGCTACTGATGGTTAATAATGTTTCATGTATGGTTGATCATGATTCACAATGGTGGATATTGGTTGATGCACTTGATCTTGGTTATGAGTTGTGACCAACCTCTGGTTGAAAACTATTGATCATGGTTAACAATGATTCATGACGGCTAAAAATGGTTGATCATGGCCAACGGTTAGGAATGGTCAAAAAAAACAGAGTGCACTCAGCCTGCACAGCCAGCTGCCATTATAATGCTGCTTGATCTGGACTGACAGCCCCCAAAGGCTGGAAAAGAAACGTTAAGTGCGCCACTTCCAGTGCCATTGCACCATCTACACACACAATTTACAATGCCATGACAATGTAACTAGAGAAACACTAGTACCAGCCCTGCTTGTCGTTGTGTCTCGCAGCGAATAGACCCTTGCAAAAAGCTGGCGGCCAAGAAACAATCTCTTTTGCCTGCCATCCTTGCAACGGACATGGATGACTTTGAAGCGGCCCATTAGATCAGTTGGCTATGGGTCAATATCAACCAACCAATAATGGGGGGTTAAGTTCACCAACAAAAGCATAGGGAATACAATGGTCAATGATAGGGGAACCAGGGATACGGGGTGAACTGGCCCATAGTCAGCGAGTGAATGTACAACTTGACCCGCTCAGCCAATGAATCGCCAAGGTTCTGCTATCTGTCTGGGCATACACCGTGAACCACACCACAGTGCCCACTGGACCCATCTCTTCACATCTCGTCTGGGCATCGGGCCCAACGTCTCCTCGGCGATGACAGAACTTTCACTCAAATGATGATTTCTCACAATAGTAAGGGACCCCCCAAATCATCGCAATTTATCACACAAATGGTTGGTTTATCACCTGTAAGCCAACCATATTCTTACAATTTATAGGTGACAAACTCACCATTTGGGGGTCACCTTTTTTTGAGAAACACTGAAACGAGATCTTCACCTAGGCTAATTAGTGATCACCAGGTGAATCTGATCCAAGGCATGCCTTCATCTGATCGCTCCTTCCAAAGCGAAAACCTGTTGGAATCTGAGTTCCGCACGACCTTGGAAGTAAATGTCGATGGGGTTACCAGTCACATTTATAAAACCTCGGGGGACCACGGAGAACGGTCAGGTCACGGTGGCGCAAGAGAAAATGTACCAAGCAACTAGCAGAAACTATAAGCAACTAGCAGTAACTAGCATATAAATATTCCAAAAAGACCGGATTAGAGTAAGAGATCATTACAATACATGCATCAATGTTGATTGCTCCCAAACTCCATGCATACAAAGAGACAGATTTGACAGTCATCCCGACAACTTCTACGCCGTTACATCACATCCGCCACGGAGCCAAATCCTTTGTGGTCATAAAAGTACCGGATCATGCCCGCCAACTTCATCCCGTCCATCATTTGCACACCAGCTTCGAGCAAGCTGACGTTCCTGCAAACAAACCAGGAAAACTGTTTCACAGGTAGTTCACTATCTAATTGTTACAAGTATTCGCTTCTTGGGCACCCCAATTTGTGATACCAAATGCATCTTGGACACTGAATTGTTTGTTCAACAGAATCTGCCACAAATGATGGACACAATGTTACCCAACTTGTGTCATCATATTTTCTATTATTTGTTCAGCTGGAAGTGCGGAAACGATCAGAAATCTACATTAGGGGAAGTTGACACCTGTTCAAAACGGCAATCCCACCTATGACCATTGCCACGCACCCTCTAACCGGGCGTCCAACCATCTCCAACCCATCAAAAACATCCAAAACTACGATTGACAATCAACTAATTTTTTGGGATAACCTCCCCAACAGAACCATCTCCCACCATCTCCCACCATCTCCCACCAGCTCCAACCTCCCATCCCACGGGCACAACGAACCCCTCGACCCCTCCAGGCCTGCCATTCCAACGCCCATCCGCTCGCGCTTCCACGCGGCAGGGGGCGTTGCAGTTCGCCAAGCCGCTGGCGCCCACGAGCCTGAGGGCGCAACGGCTGGGCGTTGCAACAACTTTGAGGGCCAGGCCTGTGAGGTTTGGTTGTAACTACGACTACGACGGTAGGGTATATACTGTGACCAATCTTAAGTAATGGGGTATTTTAATTGAAATACTATAGGGTATATACTTACCATTCAATGCTGGATATAGCTAACTAGTTTCTTGATTGGCGGACCAACGAAGCGAACTGAGGGGGCATCACTGTGTTCAGAATTACTCCAAGAAATGCGAACTCGGGAATTCATCACGGCTTGGATTTCAACAAGAACCCTTTTGGATTCTTTCGCATCTAATTGGGCATCTTGAACACCCGCATGACCCACGTCAGGAGTCCAATTGTCCGGAAGTGAGACACTAGGCAGAAAAGGCAATCCAACCAATGCCTTTTTGAGACATATAGAAGAGCACGGCGGTTTGCTGGAAATTGCCCTCCGACATTGCAGGGTGCAGAAAAGCATTCTCCACTGTCCTCAACCCTAACAAACACGAAATATCTTGAGATGCAAATCACACTAGCACGCCTTGGGCAGGTTTTCACACTATGTTTGAAATGGATTGAAATGGAACTAATCTTCCGCTTTCGTATCGATGCCATTCCTGC
>VSDK01005953.1:809588-830852 GCA_009767595.1 Symbiodinium kawagutii
TCCTGCTTATCTTCATAAAACACCGAGCCGTTTTGTACTGCAAACAACTCCGGCCCATCTCCGACAGTCTTGAAGTACTCGGAAGCAGGATCCTGCAGAGGTTCACCGCGTTCTTCAACTGAGTTGGCAACCAGGCAAGGCCACGTAGTTTTGAAACCGCGAACACAAGCATTCCTCCCTTTGAATGACACGAACGTATATAAATGCCCTCCGATCATTCAGTTTTCTTCTGCTTGCTGTTTGAACTCCAGAATGATTGTAAATCTCATAAGACACGCGCAAGTGCAAGAGACAATTCTCGTCCCCAAGGGCGCTCAATGCGACAAGTGCCAAAACTTTACCTGCTACAGTGACCCTTTCTGGCGCATCGTTTCGAACTGTCAAGGATTCAGGTAGCCTTGCGTCCAAATGTTCTCTCCGTCTGACAGTCCGTCTGACAGTCTCCATCACATGCAGAATGTATACCAGTGCCATGGTTTCACCACCTTCTGGCCAGGGTTCTCTCGAGATACACATCATCCTCACCTGATCTATGGGATTGGCGGTCTGGTTATGGCCCCCTTCCTGACGGGCTTGCCAACGATCTTCGACCAAGTCCGAAGCTTTTTGAATCAAAGCACTCTGGATACCCCAACATAGGTTTCGAAGATCAGGAATTTGCAGTTCCTGGCTGGCTGGAACCCAGAACACTACACCACTGCCCAGGAAAAAAATCGCCCACAACAGGGGCCGGAGACAAATGTTGGAACACAAATCATGGAAAATTGGTGGGACCCAGAGAAAGAGCCGGACACCACCAATGACCAGAAACAAGTACAGGGGCCTTCTTCAGGGTGCGGTAAATAAGAAGAAGCTTGATCAAGTCAACACTCTTTAGTTCCTTGCAGAAATTTGCCCCCGGTACCCTAGAACCAGCAGGGTGCCCTAAGTGTGCTGAAAAGTTGGGGATTAAGAATCAGAAGGCCATAGGCCCTATTATAAATTCAACTTTCTGAAGAAAAGGTGCCAAAAGTTTTAAAAACATCATCTAGGCTCCGCTTCAAGTGCCAGGAATTCCATCTGTTCACCAATTTGGTCGACCCTCAGCACATCTCCACCATCTTCCATTTGATCAAATTCACCGGACGCAAGCTCATCTCCGCAACAACCCCAAATAACTAGCCAAACACGCCACCTGGCTAGCAACTCCCAGGTTTCATGGGTGTCACCCTGTTCGATGCAAGTTCGTGAGTCGCTTAGGGCACGGCTTTGAATATCTTGCCGCGGACAAGCTTTCGATAGAATATCGCGCAAGAAACGGTCAAGACTGGCCCGGATCGATCTTATCTTCTCTTTCTCGTTGCGCGGCCATCTCGGCCCTATCAGATCTAGAATCTCCTGGCATGCCGACATCTGGCAGTCTTCACACGGTGAGGAAAAGCAGTTCCCAAGACAAAGCACCCAAGCGGTGCCAATTTTCTCAGCGGCAAACTAGAGGCAACATGTTTTATTTCTTGCTACGCAATTCCTTGGTGATGAATTTGTTCTAATCACATGTGTATATAAAGGTTGTTTGCGCTTCTCCCGTAGATCTCATTTGGATTCCATGACAAAGCCGGCGATTTCTGGACTGGGGAGTTTGCAGAAGCACCCAAATCCAAGTTGGATTGGTGAGTTCCTCTACATCAAAAAGTGGATTAATTGTCCGCCATGAACGTGGGTGATGCACTTGCCATTCTTGCTTTGAGGTGTTCCTTGAACATCATATCCATAAATGCAAATTGAATCAATATCTTGAGCAAGCGGCAGCACGCAGCCACAGGAGCTTTGACGTGGCACCCAACGGCAACCATTCGACTCTCACTGAAAACACTGTGAGCTGAGATGCAACATCTGTGTCTCTTGTTCTGGTCTGACATGAACAATGACAGAGAGAAATGGTTCTTCTCACAAGGACCTTAAGAACTCCAAAAGCTGCTCGGACAGACTTCTTCTTTGGTCCAAAGGATACTTTCTAAGGCAAATAGGATCATCCAAAAGCGATCAAAAGGAGAAATCAAGCCTTCGGCCAAAGAAACGAATTGGACTAAAGCAGCAGCATTGAGTATGCTGCACATAAAAGTATGCCTCAGTTTCACTACGAAATCTGACGAGGTACATCCTCCAACAAACATCTGCACCTGCAACCAGGGAACATCAGTAGGCCTTGCGAGGCTTCGTCCATGTCCTTGGATGAACCCAATGCGAACCCTGATGAACTCCAAAGGTCCCAGGCCACCAAGCATTTGATACACCGTTGTTGCGTGGATCAGCTCGTAGCTGGTTAGTAAGCATGGTTCTGTTTCAAGGGCTTACAACTATACCTTGTAGGCTTCTTTACTATGGTTATATCCCAGTTGTAACCCCTGCACATGCAAGTAGTCTGATGTAGCCGCTCAGTAACTTTGCTCGCACTAAAAAGCTCGAGAAATGTCCCTGCATGTCCGTGAGTGAGCATCCCAAGAATAGATGGGAGACTTTCTGACATCAATGTCTGGGACGTTCAGCGATTGGTGATATCTGATGTCGATAAATCTGGTATTGACCTACACGTCTGCGACAAGGGAGCTACACAAGTACATGGGGTCTTGTGCTGAGCCGCCAAGGCATGCATCTTGTCAATGGCTTGCCCAACCGCCCAAGCAATAGATCTATGGCGGCCTTGCTGGCCATGACACCATGGCCAGAACACCCACGGCTGGACATCACTGTGATCCACCACAGCTGTGTCAAGGTACTCGACCGTGGAAGTACAGATCCATGTTGGCCCCTGGAATTTTCAGGAAGCCAAAGCCCCGGGTGTCGTTGAAGGACTTCACCTCGACATGCTGGCAACGTGGAGGAGTAGCCATGGTTCCCAACGCGAAGCAGGGTGCATGCATCATGATGATAATAACAACTATGTATCATGTAAAAAATGCCTTGAACATCACTAGAATTACTTGCAAAAGTGTGAAAATCTTCAAAATGCTCAAAATACTTCTAGACATAATATGATTACATAGAATTACTAGAGTTGAATCCTGCATGTCGATCCTTTATTCCAGGTGAATCATTGCTAATCTTCAATAATTCCCACATTCGCTAGCCATCATTGGCCATAGGGTTTTTCCTACTATGCAGGAGCCAAGTAACTTCTGCCCAACACTTTGCAGGATCCGATGCGGCAATGATTTGAAGCATCGGATCCCCATTTTGTGATGCCATGTGATGCCCAAAAATATATACCCAAACGGGGATCTTTTCGGGTGCTCTCACAGATCAAAATGGGAAATCTGTTGTGACCCAAATTTGACAAGGTTAAACAGCCCTGCTGATTGAACTTAACCATCAGGCAAAGGAAATCTGCTGGTGTTCAAGACTCAAAACCATTTAGGTGACTCTTGAAACTGGATGCCCCGGTGTAATTAGCCAAAAGAAATTGTCATTTTGATGTGTGCCTAGTCATGTCTGCGACTTGCAGTAATGAACAATATCGGCACCAAAATAAACAAATGGTTCACGGCTATCACAAACTCGTCACCCCCGAGACTTCCAGCCAAATTCACTACATCATTGACCATTGTAACCAGCTAATTCGCTGCTAATAACCACTAGTTCACCATTGTAAGCAGCTCATTAGCCACCAATGGCTACTCACTTCCCATGGTATAACGTATACCCTCTGGTAAACTAACCTGGCAATGGAGAAAATCCACCATTTATTGGTGTTTTCCCAGGGTTTCACCATAAAATATGGTCAAAATCCATTGCTAGGTTAGTTTACCGGAGGGTAAGTAGTATGACCACCATTTTTTGTGCAGCCCAGGCGCAGTGGCCGTGATGGTGGTCCCATCCCTCAATGGCACGGGCTCCGTGGGCGCGGCGTCTGCATCTCCCAAACAGAGATCCATTCCCTGGCGCAGGAGCGCAGCTGGTTAATGGTTAATCATAGGGGATAATAAGCAACAACAGTAGGGGATATTTAACCATCAACAATGGTTGAGAATGACCAACAATGGTCAATAATAGGGTATAATAAGTAACAATAGTAGGGGATATACCATGATATACCAGCTATATATGGCTACTTCGTGGGTTCTGAATGAAAATATCTAGCTATGGGTCAATATTGATCAACCAACTCATGAGGGATCATCACCAAAAACAATGCGGAAACAATGGTTGATGATGGGGGAACCAGGGGCACGGGGTTTTGACCCATCGCCATTTATCCATCAATGGGCAGTTTCTCAAAATAGGGGACCCAAAAAATATTAGAAAGTGGTCAAAAAGAACGATTGGTAGGTACCATACTTGAAAGAATGGTTGATATTGGGGTATAGTGACTACCAATAGTAGGGGATATACCAGCTATATTATGGCTATGGGACAAGAGGAACAATCAACAAATAGTGGTTTCTCAAAATAGGGGACTCGAAAGTTATGGACGGTTTATTACTAGAAGTGGCCAATATTGGATGATTCAGGTGGCCCCTTATTTCAAGATACCACCATGTTTATCCATCCAATGTGGTGTCTTGGGTCAGCGGGGATTTAGACAGGAACGGCACGTGCTGCTATGCCATTGATGCTGGATGGGGACAACCACAACCGCCAACCAGTCGGTACTTCATGGTTTACAATTGCTACGAATGGTGCTTAGTAATGGTTCTCGACGACAACAACAACAACAACAACAACAACAACAACAACAACCAACGACGACGACGACGACGACAACACTATCACCAGCGATGGCAACATCATCAACTATCACACTATCATCATCGGAATCATCGGCATCTATTGTCTCTGAAGAACTGAATCGAATAGGCAATAAACATCAACAAACCATCAAGTGAGACCGTCGGGCAAAGTGAACTTCACTTCCGGAATGACTTGCGGAGCTGGCAACATCAGCACGACCATGCCAGCGACCAAACTAATTACAAAGAGTAATTGAGCAACCCTTATTGCACCAAAAGAAACCTTAGGCCATGATTTGATCAATTTTGGACACCTACCAGTTGGTGAACGGCCACTCCTCCTGGCCTCGCTCCCTCTTTAAGGGGCCAGTGATACCCCTAGCTCCTTAGCTCCCTCCCAACCACCAGCCTGACCATGCGTTTCCCAAACCAGCCCCCCGTCCCACGCAGAATCGTTTCGGAGGAACCTGCGCCGATCCATCTGCCAAGATCTTTAAAAGAAAAGTAACCTGGGAGCACTGGCCAACCGCAGGGCCCACCCAGAGAAAAGGTGATGAAACCTGTGATGACGACCGTGATGACAACATAGTGAAGGCTTTGATTCAAAACGGCGGATACTTAAATGATGAGTAGCCATGGTACTTCAATCAACTCAGAGTCAGAATCATGTCACGAGTGTCTGTCTTTTATGGGCCCCTAGCCTAATGAACCCCGAAGTCATCGGCTTTTTTCTGCTTCATCCGCACGCAGCGGGTAGACAGGTAGAGCAACCGGGTTCCGCTTGGCAGTGCTGCTCAAGCTTCCCCAATGCTCGCCGAACTGAATCATCATCCAAGCAGAACGCCAAGATGACAATTTCCAGACGCAGAACTCCCAATTTTCGCCTATCCAGATCCAAGGACTCTGTTCACACATCCACGGAACTTCTACCGCTGGGCTGCATGACCGTTTCCAGATCACCGGTGTGAACGGAAAGGTAGGGACACAGCTCGGGGCAACGTTCAGGACGCCGGAGGTGGAGGAATCCTTCAGGGAATGGGCATACTTGGGAGCTGGATGGGTGGTATTGGTGGGATGGGTGGCAGCCTCCGATCACCCGGCAATGGACAGCCATTCATGGCTGGTTTCCCAGAGTTTCCCTATAAAATCCTGTGATAAAGCGGTGAAAATCATGTGAAAGCCATCCATTGCCAGGTTAGATTTACCAGAGGGTAGGTCTTGGGGACACAAACAAATCCAGTGCTCGATTTACTTGAAAAACCAAGTTCAACAACGCGGCTACCGCAAAGGTTTGGAGGAAATCCATTGAGCATGGAGCGTGACCAAATTTAGACAAACAAGCAAACTTGTAACAAACGCTTCTCAGACATGACTTGAAGTGCCAACAAATCCTCGCGTTGTCTATTGAAATGGGCATCTTGGAGTCCACATTTGGGAGCGTCTTCAAGACTCGAGCACATTTGCCGAAGTCCAGTAATTCATATGATCTCTTTTGATGTCCCTCAATTTGGGAAAACCTATTCTGGATAAGGACAGGATTGCATCAACATACAACTAAGTGGCAAGAATTCACACTTACGAATTGTGACAGGCTCAAATTGCACCCCTGGAGGACCCGCTGAAAAGATTTCAGCACAGGTAGCGGAGGCCAAGAGCATGGACTTTCGACCCTCGCTGCCCTTGCTGATCTCACTCCTCGTCTGTTCTGTCTCCGGTCCCATACACACACCTCGACCCAACCCGCCGAAGCGCGATCGGTCGAGACTTTGGTGAGAAACACGGTCTCTCCGACTTGAAGCTGCTCGGTCTGCGGGCCACCCTGCGATTCTGAGATCATGATCGGGGACTGAACTTCCCAGAGGCACAGCAGGTCGGCAACAATCCAGCTTCTTTCCTGCAGGGCATCGTATAGATCTTTGCTAACAACAAAAAATACAAGGAACAGAAAAATCGGAGCTCTCACAACAAAACACTTCTGTCCTCCGCTCCATCAAAAGAACCATAAAAAAGAATCCCAAACGGTTTATTGTCTGTCTGCACTTGACGCAGGGAATAAAGCATACCTGGCAGGGTTGCAAAAGTGACACCGCAGCAACCTTGGATGTGTTCTTTGAAAATGCTCATGACAGAAATGTTGTGGCTCCTGGGTTCTCACTGCAACACCTGGCATATTTTCACCCCTTTGGCACCTCTGACCACAGGGATTCGATACCATGCGTTCCATTCATTGCTGCTGCTGCTGTAGGTTGTAGGGCATTTGACTCTGATCCTCAACCTCTCTGACCTTCCAGCAGATTTCATCCTTTGGACTACCTGATCCTCAGCGATTTTCTGGAGCACAGTGATAACTTGATTGAGATCCGCACAGGCCCCAGGTCAAACAACCATTGCTATATTTGGGCAGGCAAGGATGCTAACAAACTCCCGACTACCATGGTGAAACTACTCTTTGTAGCCTAAATCTTTGTTGTTGCATAGGATTCAAACATAAATGTTCTGCACAGCGTAGCAAAGAAATTTCAAAGATTTCTTCATGCCTGAACTCGCAAGCTCAAGAGAGGTTCTCAGATTCGTTAAACATTCTCACAATGTTTCTCATGTCTTAATCATGTCTGTGTTCTGCGGAGATATGTCTGAGAAATCTTTTAGGCCTTCCAGGGCTCAATGCTTGAAGAATTGGAGGGGGCAAACAAGTTGTGCAGGAAATTTAAAACAACAACTGGCTGTGGGTCGAAACCCTGTACCCATGGTTTCCTTATCATTAACCATTGTTTTCCCAATTGTTGTTGGTGATTATCCCTCATTAGTTGGTTGATTAATTTTGACCCATAGCCAACTAAGTGCCAGATGCTGCGGTTCGGGGGTTCTGATGCTTAAGGGGCAGCTGTGACCGTCGAAAACATCACAAACACGAACACGTCGGTTACAGCGACCTAACTAAATAAGCATCCCGTGACTACGACAACAACAAGTACATCCTCATCATCAAACACCTGGACCACTTGAGGTCTTCGGCTTTGGCTTCTCATAAACTCAATGTTAAGTTAGAGATATAGTGGAATTAGAGGCAGATTTTTGGGTCTGGTGCTGGTGGAGTGCAATGGGCATACTTAGCAGTAGGAAGATCCGATCCACTTTGTTCCTTATGAGATAGGCAAGTCTGAGCGAGAAACTTGAAGAAGTAGAGAAGTGAGAGAAGCTTAAGAGTGTTAAGTAGGTTTGATAGGAGTTTGAGTGAGGCAAGTGTTAGTGACGAAGGTTAAGTGAAAGAAGTTCGAAAGGCGTAAGTTTCAGGGAGAGAGGTTCGAGGAAAAACAGGTTCAGAGCGAGAGGTTTGACACAAATAAGTCCCAGCAAGAGACACTTGAGAGACAGAGTTTCGAGGAAGGTCTGAATGAAACAAGTTCAAGAGGGATGAGCCTGACTAGTAGAGGTTTGAGAGAGATATATCATGAGTCTGGGCTAAAGAACTTCGAGTGAGAAGGCTGAGACAGGTACACGTGCGTGTGCTTCAGAGTCGGTTTAGTAAAATTTGAGTTAGAGAGAGGTTTGAGAGGCGTACGTCTGGGGAAGAGAAGTTTTGAGGCCTACACATGCGTGAGAGATGACTGGAAGAGAGAGAGAGAGAGGGAGAGATCTCGAATAGATAAGTCCACGATGCGAAATCGTTCATGGCCATGGCGTGCGATGGCCACGACCATAACCATCATAGCCACCACAACTGCCATAAGCCCCACTACCATTAGCACTACCACCACCACATCTAGTGCACCTCCAACGGATCTGCAAGACATTCCCTGATGTTGGAATTCATGCCGTTCAATGTGCCGTCCTGAACAGCTTGATTCCCAGCATTACCAGAAAGTAAACACACCTATTCTGCATCAATCCCAAAACGGAGTTCCCGATGGCATTCGCACTACAAAAAAAATGAATATTAAACTAACAAAAATATCGTTCAAACCTGTGTGTATTGCGATCAACGACATGTTCCCACTGCAATTGATTCTCTTAAAAACCTGTGTATTGCAAATTTCTCTAAGAAAATACTTTCGGTGGCAGCACCTTGAAGAAAAGTTCCTGGTTGGTGGTCTCAAGCCATATGAACAATATTAGGCAACCAGCCATTTGTTCATGATCACCCGGGAAAATAGAAAAGTCGTTGAAACCACCAACCAGGTAGTCCTTTAACCCCTATCTGCCCTATCTTTGCTTATTATCCCCTAGCATTATAACCATTGTGTTAACCATGGTCCAAACCACCCACCGACCAGGCTTCCAATGGTATCCGTCTGGTCTGGACGTCTTGTTGCGCAGGCAATGCTGCAGGCAATGCTGCAGGGCTTGGAGCCATTGGAGCAGACCTTTGAGAGGGCTGTGTCCACCAGGCTGGCAGGGGCGCCCTGAAGTCATCATCGGCTCCCCTCCTGATGCTGAGCTGCAAGATGGAAGACCTCCAAAAAAAGAGGTCATAGCAATACTAATCATAAATTGAAGATGGATCAATATTAACCATAAATTTATCACTGTCTTTCGAGAATCTGCTGGCTATGGATCAATATCAACCAACCATCTACTGGGGGATAGTCACCCACAACAATGGGGAAAACAACGGTTGATGATAGGGGAACCAGGAGGGGTACAGGGTCTTGACCCACTGGCATGCCAGCATAGACCCCAAACAGATTGTGGCAATGCCAAGATGGAAACTTGGCAAAGTCAGCATATTGGCTTGTGGTGCAAGTCATGTCTGTGCAGAATAGGATTGGAGAAGTGGGACAATCGGAGTCAAGTCTGGCATCATGCAGCCCAAAGCATCAGCAAGTGCGAAAGAAATGGGAGAGACATGTGGGTGGCAAATGGGAGACAAGTCTGATGCTCAAGCATCAGCAAATGGGAGACAAGTGGAAGACAAGTCTGGCATCATGCGGCCCAAGGCATCAGCAAGTGGGAAGGGAACGCAAGCCCGGAGACAGAGGCAAGATCATGCGGCCCCAGCATGCACCCCTTTCAAAGGAGCAAGAACCTGTGTGGGGAAGAAAGAAAACAATGCTTGAAGCAATTTTCGCAGATCTTGAGGGTTCCTAAGTTGAGGAAACTGATCAACTACAAGTCATGTGAGGCAGCTGGAGCTAGCAGCCATCTCCTGTCGTAGCCCATTTCATGACCCAAGAGCTCTTGCTTCTTCTGCCGCAAGCGCTGAAAGACCAGATCCTGGGCTACATGGAACAACTCCAATCCTGACCCATGATCCGACAATATCCTCTGGTGGCTACGATTCAGTGATAGCACAACGACAAGCTCTCAAAGCATGGTTGTTGTTTATGCATCTGGGTCTGGTGGTATCTTGAATAGACTCATGCGGCTGATGTGTAATCGGAGCTGGACTTTGTTGGTTCCAGCCTTCCTACGCTGACTTGGTTAAGAAGTTGCTGCCAAAACTTGCCTGCTCGAACTGACAGAACCTCCAAATACTGAAAAGCTATAGTGCAGCAACAAGTTACCTGCTGAAGTGCTGGCCTTGACATCATCGAGCTCTAATATGGGCGTTTCTGAAAATGGGGGACCACCCGAATCACCCAATCTGAACCATATGATACCACTTGTAGTAATGAACTACCCATTTTTGAGGCCTCTATTTTCAGAAAACACCGCATGGTCATATCAACGACATCCACCCGGAAGGTACAGAGTTCAAAGTAGAGTCCACATTTCTACTGTGTTTCGCCGGGATTTGGCCATGAAAAAGTTGTTTCCGCATGGTGGAACACGCCTTGAAGATTCTGCTCCAACAGCGATACATATCTGTCCCGGTGAGAAAAGAAGATTAGAGCCCACTCAACAATCGCAAAATTGAAAGTGGCCAAACAAGTCACTACAAGGAGAAGGGTATAGCAAGGCGATGGAGATAGACGATAGTTCCCAAACACTAAACCATAAAAAATAGAATCCATAAACAGTAGATCATGTTATTAAAACATCGAATCAATCGAACAATCAATTCAATAAACATTGAGTCAGTAAACAAATGGGTAGTTCCGTTGGTATCAGGTTGTTTTCGTCTTCCTCAAAGCCTTGTAGGTCCAAGCAAGCCAAGCAACTCCGACAAGTTGCAGCAAAAGTTGAAACTCCACACAGCCATCCGGGATGCCTCGAAACGATGACGCTTGACCTGCAGGGTAAGCAGGTGAGGAGACTTCGTAGAATTCAAAGTGAACTGTAGGATAGCCTTGGGTCGTTTTCCCATGGTTTCAACTTCTGTACACCAACTTCGTGGCCGTTGATGTTGAACATCTCTTTCCCAGCAATTTCGTGTGTTTCTCAACAAGTGGGTGTTTCTCAAAATAGGAGACCCCCCTAAATCATCCTTATTGGCCATTTAAAGGTAACAAACCAACCATTTTTGAGGTTACCTATTTCAAGAAACCACCAATAAATGTTTCCTAAACAGGGGGTCCAAGGATGACAGGCTCAGCAAACAGACATGTGGACAAAGAAAGAGATAAACAAAGAACTAGATGACAAATACACAAAATAGTGGTATCCCCAAATAGTATCCCCAAATAGTATCCCCAAATAGTTGGGGATACCAAAACAAATCACTACATAAAAGGTTTTGGCTATGTGCCAAAATAGTGGTATCCCAATGGTTTCCTATGGTTTCCTAGTACACTGACCATTTTTGGTGGGTTATTGGTTGTCATATTTTGGCACACACCCAAACTTCTGCCTAGATCTTCTCGACAAACAAAGCCCCACCTGGTGGTTTCTCAAACCATAGGAAACCCCAAAGTTATGGTTGGTTTATCACTAAAACTGATTAAAAAAGGATGATTGGGGGGTACCCCTATGACTCGAGAGTCACCACCACAAACACCTCAACCCAACTACGGACGTGACAAGTCAAGGGCCTGCCTGGTTCCCACCGCTCAGCAGCGCCAAACCTGGGATAACATGTGGCGTTCTTGTTGGAAATGATGCGCAGTAGCAGCATTTGTATCTAACGAGTAGGGTTAGTATCGTTCGATCTAACTACTAGGGTTAGGAAGTACCAACTTAACTTTGTAATTTGATGTAATCCCTCGGGTCTTGTAGATCCGACGCTGCTAGACTTTCTTCAACCGTGTGGCCATTCAGGATTGCAATCATCTCACTTAAACACGTGGTGTCAAGAGCCAAAGCTGAGGAACTTAGTCAACACCAAGTCTAGGTGTGCTGCCAAATTCGAAAGGCGTTTGTTTGAAACAAATTATGCTGCTCCATGATCCTCTCGGGAATTTTCTCATGATTGGAATCTATCCAACAAACTTACGACTGATACGTATCAAAGCGGATCTGCTTTCTACTCTACCACATTCCCCTGCAAACAGTCCTCATCCAACCGCGTGGAAACTAGAATATGAGCAAGTTCCATACATGTTACATGTCCCATGCCTTACTGGTTACTGGTACTGAGTACGTTTCACCTCTCAAACCTTCTGTCGGAAGCTGTTGGATTTATGGGGATAATCTTGTCATCGCCTTCATGAAGGTGAAAGACGTTTGCCCTGAGGAGGAGTCATTCGTCACGCACATGACATGTTGGGGGGTTGTAGAGCAAAAAAGTCAATAAAAGGATAGAAAGTATGTTCATCAAGATGGCCTACTGAATGACAGGGGCAAGCATGAAGGGAAAAAAACATCCCCTATAAACCATAGGTTTGTTCATTGGGAGTATCATTTTAATGGGAAACCTAGGCTTTTGGGGAATACACCCCTGCATCAACCAGGGATTTACTAATCCAGGCCTGGCATCTTCCCACGAGCTCCCTGCAACCGATCCACGATTCTGACCAATCGGTCCCTTCAATACCATGAATCACCTGTAGCTGATGCCGCTGCATGGGTAGAATCTGTTGACCGATGTTCACCTGGTAGACATCTTGGGGCACGGCCACCGTTCTCCGGTCTGAAACCAGCACATAGGCGGGCTTGTTCTTGAAGCTTTGGAAAGCTCCTCCCTCCAAGCCTTGCAAGACTACCAACCTCGGCAAGCACAATCCTGGACCAAGCAACACATGTTTGTATTTGTCTATTTGGTGGTTTCTCAAAATAGGGGTACCCCCAAAAATGGCTGGTTATTTCTATAAATGACTACTAGTGGATGATTTGGGGGTACCCCTATTTTGAGAAACAGCCATTTGTAAATAGAGAGAGAGAGGGGGAGGGGATTCAATATACATAACTAATAACACATTTGAAGGTGTTTTCATATTTGTCCAAGCTCTTTGTTTTGAAGGGGAGTCTCCTGATCAAGCTCTTTGTTTTGAAGTGGAGTCTCCTGAACTGTTTTGTCGCGAACTTGGGCACCCGAAAACACTCTCTGGGTGCAGTGTTTTGACGTCGATCCGCCACTGTTTCGCTGACCGTTTCTTCGGGTCACCTTTATGGTACCTCACACCTTGAAGAAACCAATGATTCTGCCTGGCAATCGAAACCTCTCCAAATGAACTCTCCGAAGCATAAAGCTCATGAGGCGGCTTCGGACTTGCTTTTGACCTTCGAAGATTGTTCAATATTATATTGTTAAAATAAAGTTGTTTTGATTGTTTCCAGTTTCTAACAAGCAGCTTAGCTTCTAACTTAGCATACATCTGTTCTTTTTGTTTCTCACTTTTCTTTGCTTTCCAGCTTTCCAAGCAGCTGATTCTCCAGTGCCTTCAAGGCAGTTTTCCTTCCCAGAAGAGGTGCCCAGCGGCTCTTGTGATGAACCAAATGCAAAGTCATTCGCGGAGCACGCGAGGGATCGCAGCCGTTGAAAACCAAAGCATGCGAATCCAAATGGGAGACCTAACAGGCCACTCGAAGTTGAGCAGCTCTGAGAAAAAATAGTGCATGTATAGTACATATAATTTTTGTTTATGTGAATATGTATTTATATGTGTGTGTATACATATACATATACATGTGTGTGTTTATGTTTATGTTTATCTAGACATCCTGAGGCTTCTTCACATGTCTAGAGCACATCAATCCGCTGCATGATTCCTTCTGTTTCGAATTGTCATAAACAGTTGGCTGTGAACATCCCTTTTCAATTGGCCTGAGATACTCCCCCATTGCCACAGGGTAGCCCCAGTCTGCGTTGGTCCGAGGAAGCTAATGGCCCCGGTCATAGCGATTTTTGTGCGTGGTTCAAGTTAGCAGAAGCTCTTAAAGCCGAAAAGAAAGTCACCTTTTTGCAGTCCAGCCACGATAATCTTTGCGCTCAAGCATGTGGCCAGAACTTGTAAATCGATGTAGTCCATGGGGACTCTCACAACACCAGCACTTCCCAATTCTTCCTCGTTCAACTCCCAACTTTCGTAGGTCAAACAGTACAAATACCTGGGCAGCGGCGCAAAGAGGCTGCTGCAGTGTACAAAATACCAAACAATTTCTGGCATAAAGTTTAATCTGTGTGTGTGTGCAATTCCATTCATAACACCAATTCACACTTTCCACAACGTGGAAGATGTGAGGGAAACTTGTTGAGATGCTGGGTCCTAAGGAGGCCGCTCAACAAATGCTGGTCAATCCAAGGAATGTTTTAGCTTGTTCTTTATGCCTTCGCAGGACGAGTGCCCTTCAGATTTTCAATGAGGATAGAAGCTGTCATGGGGCCTGAAGCAGGACCCCAATCAGCGTAGGTCACAAGGGAAATCAAATGATTTGGTGGCGGATACAATGACAACAAGTTGCTCCAGCCACTTTGACAAAGTGAAACATGAAACATGTCATCAACCATTCTCAGAGAAAACATGCCATCCCAATACTTCAACCAGTTGCCAGTTCCAGTACTTCATCACTTCCTCCACATCCCGGAACCGCGCCATTGAGAACAACGACGTGTCCTCATTAAGTTTTCTATGGGCCATGGCCATGCATCGCGTGCTGTCCAAACGCTTGTAGGTCTCAACCAACAGGGACCGAATTTGCCTCTCTTCGACGGGAGCATATGCGTGCCGAATTCCTCAGAAGCTGAGCTTAGAATGTACCGGCGTAGACCCCATTCCAAGTCCGAAACTTGGCAAAGTCATCATGTTGGCCGCAAGTCATGTCCGTACTAGGATTGGACAAGTGGGAGACAAATGGGAGACAAATGAAGGAACATGTACAATTGCATCCAGATATTCTCAAAATCTACCCAGGACAACATCATTGGTTGCATGACATGACAACTGCTGAGAGGGTTACGAATCACAATCGAAGGGACAAGAGCCAGGCCCTCGTTGGATTCGTGTGGACAAATCCCAAACAAAAATTGCAAAAACTCAAAGTTCTACTGGACATCTTCGAAAGTCCCAAGGCCAAACTGTGAAATGGACAGCTGACATCTTCCGGGATTTCCCGGTGGTGCACGCTTGAAATCCAGCTCTTCAGGTATTCGAACTGCAGCTCGTCTTGGATCGACTTGTCGATCCCATCCCCCAAGTGCAAGTTGTTGGACATGGCTCGCTCCCGGAAACTCAGGACGGCTTCAACATAGCGCCCGTTGATGTGCTGAGATATCTTCGAACCCAAGAAATGATGTCTTTAAATGGAGCAAATGGATATGCCAGGATTTAGAATGTCTTCGAATTCAGGATCTTGGCAAGCTCAATTCCAGGCCTCCCACCACTTTGACTATGGCATTGGGCCAAGTCTCCCTTATGCAAAAGCGAAGGACGGCCCTTTGGTTCAAGAACATCCCCCTGGAATCCCGTCAAATTGAGTCCTTTGTTCACATGTTCTATCTAACATTATCACACTTTGCCCACAGGCTTGAGCCACAGGAAGTATCAAAGCTTGTGTACCCATCAAGGGTCATATTTCAGCTGCGAGCTCCAGATCCTATGATCCATGTTCTACGGATTCGAATGACTGGCGCTTCTAAGATCGAAGGAAATTATACGCCACAAACGGCTTCGTGATCGCCTAACGACTGCTGGAGTCACTTCTAGCGAGTTGAACGCCATCTGCCTTTCGCAAAAACAGGATCTCACTGGACCAAGAGACCTCGGCGCCCTCTGACAATTGCAGATTTTTCAGGTCGAAGAAAGTCACGTCGGATTTCTCCGTGCAGCTTGCAGTCCCCAAGCGAGTATCTCAGAGCGAGCCATGCGAACGACTTCCGAACCGACTTCCAACGATTGGATGGAAACCATACTGTACAGGACCTTTGATTCACAAGATCATCAGACTTGTGTCCAAACTTTGGGAACATGATAACATCTTCTGTACAGAATGACTCCAAGTCCCAAACTCCAAGTTGAGGGTCGAGTGGCTTTGCAGTATGAACAGTCAAAAACGGACAAGAAAGTAGTTGTCTGTCGGGTGGCTCAACCTCCTACTGAGTCAAGTCGTATCTCAAATCATTGAAATTGTCCGGTCAAAATAAGATATGGTATACCAAGATCAGATGTGCTTGCCAGTCAAGTCATTTGGATCCAGTCACACAATGGTTTCTCAAAATAGGGCACCCCTAAAAATGCTCGGTTTACTATTGAAAATGATTCTTAATCGATGACTTAGGAGGTCCCCTATTTTGAGAAACACTGATATCTCAATAGTGCTCATTGTGGGCACTCTGCCCTGCACACAGTGGCAGGAAGCAGCCCAGGCTCTTCGAGGATTTGATCAATGACCAATGTGCTCCCATGTGGCCCTGCTCCAAACCCTGGAACTGCCTGCATTGAAGGCTTTCACCTTTCCTTGCACTCTCTGCAAGGCTTGGGCTTTCCCCTGGCTTGGCCAAATCGCATCGATTTTTTGATCGTTAACTGATGGTTAGTTAATGGTTGATTGAATGATGGTTGATGATGGTTGATGATGATGCTTACTCAATAGCTACTGCAGCAATGATGGTTTGTGATTGCTGATCATGGTGAATGATTGTTGATGAATCATGATTATTCACGGTTGATCTGGTTGACATTCAACTGCTTGGGATAACACATGATCTTCTCCATCAATGGCTGAAATCAACTGCCCATCTGTCTTCACGCTTGTTGATATTCATCAATCAACTGCCCATCAATGGCTGAACTGCTTGGGATCTTCTCCCCCAAAAAACCCAACCGCTATGCTGCCCGCCTTGCCACTCTTGCCTTTGCCCGCCTGGCAGTGTGAAAAATGACAAGCTCCTACCGTTGGACGTTCATTTATCAACGGCTGTTCATATGCTATTATGGTTTGTTTATCACTACAAATGGTTCATAAAGGTAGGGGTACCCCTATTTTGAGAAACACCCAAAGGCTATTCATGAGTATTCATGGTATAACATCTTAAATTGGCGTGATCTACATCCGCTATCATCTGCTCTGGATCATCACAGCTTGAAAGCAGTGGAAAGCCTTCGCAGAAACCATGAGCGATTAAGAAGTGTGGGAATGGGAGCCCTTTAACCCATGGCTATCCATGGCTCAAGTCTGAAGAGAGCGAACATCAGCGAAAGTGCCTGCCCGGGAATCGGCACCATATCAGTGGCCTGTGCCGGTCGATGGCTCTGGCAGATGCCACGTTTCCGTTTCTGAAACAAGGTCTGTGGGTCAGGGTACGATTTCAATCGGTCTGCCAAGGGGAGCACAAAACTCGCACAGTTTGACCTTCGCCTCCCTTCCGGGAGGCCTCAACCATCGCCCCCAAACAGCCGTTGGATCTACGAAACTCATCCCACTTCCCGACAGTTTCGCCTTGACCTTGCCGTCCGACAGCTCGTGGATCTGGCATTTCACCATTCGGCCTAGCCAGCCATTCACTGATATGGGTGGTTTCTCAAGTCATAGGGGACCCTCAAAATGGTTGGTTTATTACCATACATGACTAATACTTACTAATACTGGATGATTTAGGGGTACCCCTATTTTGAGAAACACCCATAGATAGGTAACAACAGTCCCTACTGACCATCCTGCATGGCTCGCTACTAGATGGTTACAGTAGTAGGCATCTCCATTCATGGACAACCCCAACTAGTGCAGCTGGTCCTGGGAGCATCTACTTGGGTCTCACTACTTGGGATTCCGAAGGTGAAACAAAACATGGCTATGGGTCAATATTCAAGCCCTGTTGGCCCAAGTGTTTCCTTGTCGAGGTAGGCTTGCTACCCCCTCGGGCGCGGGGCTAAACCGGTGCCATGACAATCCCAACCCCGAAAAGCATCGTCATGGACATCGCCCGAACAGCCGATTTTTGGATACCTGGGACATCCGAGTTGAAGGACTTGGACATGATGCATGTGCTGGTGAGACTGGAACAAAAGATTCATCATGACTCCTCTGATACCCAAGTGGACGGTTGGACCAGCTTTGCAGGTTATGTTTGTCGACCAGCGTTGGCAAGCATTGATCACACTCCAAAGAATCGATACCATGTCATGACACCTCAGAAGATGATCCTTCGAATCAAGAACGAACATGTGTCGGTGATTCAGGCAGCGGAAGGTGCCATCCAACGGGATGCATTTGTGTGCCTAATCTCATGTCAGATGCGAGTCCAGCATTCCAAGCTCGTTGTTAGCATCGAGGGCAATGAATCGGGAATGGCTGTCTGGCCAGATAGCTCAAAAGGCATTTCCAAGTGTGCAGCAGAGCTGTTTGCAGGTGGATTCGGAGGGTGGTCCTTTGGTCTTCGCCATGTGTCACGTAGAGATGATGATCCCTACCGCATCGTCCTTGCTGTAGATCATGATGCCACGGTTATTGACATGTTTTGTCGCAACCATTCGGGTCAGCCTGTTTGGAATAACCAGGAGGCCAGAGGTGCAATCTCTGCCACGGATCATCCATACACCAATGTCACGGTTTTCAACAAGACCATCCAGGATCCATCATGGTACCACTGGATTTCACTCATGACCATTGAGAGTTTTGTATGCAGCCCACCATGTCCATCATGGAGCAATGGATCCAGCAAACAAGGATATGTGAAAGAAGAAGGCCAGCAAACCATCATGCTGGCAAAGAATGTCAGGTTCACTCAGCCCAAATCATTTCTTCTTGAGAATGTCAAGGGATTCCGGACCAGTAATCAGTTCCAGTTGACGGTTGCCATTTTCCGTTGGGCTGGATTTAGACTGATGGAAGAATTTGAAACTGAT
Organism: Symbiodinium kawagutii; assembly: GCA_009767595.1. Lineage (NCBI taxonomy): Eukaryota > Dinophyceae > Suessiales > Symbiodiniaceae > Symbiodinium > Symbiodinium kawagutii. Next base: position 828,394 of record VSDK01005953.1, read on the forward strand.
CTTCATGATGTTGCGCCAGCTTCACGTCCAAGGTGGGTTGGGCTCTTTGTCAGGAATGACATTGAGGCATGCCACTTCAAGTTGGACTGGTTTGCAGCGAATCGTGGAAGCATCCGAGCATACGGCCTTTGTGAGTTGAACATGCCAGACCAGATGATCCAGGAACTGATTCTCAACAAAGATGAAATCGAGGGATATGGTAACCCGAAATACTTCAAAGGAGATTCCAAATCGAGTGAATTCCATAGTGATCCTGCTCTGGAGACATGTGGAAAACGAGTGATTGACATGAGTATGGTTTTCAAGGTTTTCATGGCAAGCTATGGCACCCAACACCATTTGCCACCACACATCCTTGAAGAACGTGGAATCTATGCTGACCTGATGGTTGCCAAGACAGGAGAAATCAGATTCATTGCACCAGCGGAACAGGCTCTTTGCTATGCGGTTGATGAAATCTGGATCCCAAGGGATAGGGATTTGGCCTTCCACTGTCTAGGCAATGCGATAGCACCACAGCAGGCAGTGTACTTTGCAAGAGTGATGGAGATTTGCATGGGCAATACTTGCAATGAACCTCCCATGGATCTTGTCATGTCAATGGTCGCTGAACGCCTTCGTCCCATTGAAGCCAGGTTTGAACTCACCGATGACTTCTGGTACATGTTCCAAGAGGGGAAAATTGATGCAACAGCACCTGCCGGGAATCATGGTCATGAAGATGCATTCGACACACCCCCACCCAAGCGTTCACGTGTTGATACACCGGGAGATGCTGCTGAAACACATGAGCAAGGTGAGGATAAGCCAAATACTTGTCCAACCACTGACCCATGGTCTCATGGTTTCCCTGTGGACAAGCCTGGAGAGACTGAACTTGATGCTGCTTCGTGCTCGCCCACGGTCCGTCAAGAGGACATGTCCAGTGAACGGATGATCAATGTCACCTTTGTCTTCCCTTTTGAAGTTAAGCAGATCCGAGTTGCAGCGGGCCTCACACTCAAGCAGATGCTCCGTGATGAAGGCATGAAACCAGATGACTGCATCTTCACGAATCTTTACAATGACGAAGATGTTGATGACATGGTTGTTCACTGTGATGGTGTTTTCAATGTTGATCCAAGACAGGACACGGACATGACCTCCCTCAAAGCTGAACTGGCCAAGGAAGTTGATTTTCTACGATTTGGGGATGGTGAGGCGATGAAGAAACTCACCAATGTCATTCTCTGTTTCCGTGGGAATCGGGTTTGGACAGGAATGTTACCAAGTGCCACCAAGTTGTCCAGCATTGATGCAGCGGTTCTTCATACCATGAAACGCCTGGGGGTATGCTGTAATGTCATGTGGACACACATGGGCAAGGCCTTGAACCCCTCGTGGCCCTGGGAGCTCCAAACCATCAGCAGTGCAGGAACCATCAAGTTGTGGTTTCATCTACCAATTCTGGGCGGTGGTCCTTCACCGACGGAAGAAGACTTGAAAAACAGGGTTGTTGCGGAACTGGCCACACATGGAGTTCCCTTTGTATCATTGGTGACTGCGGTTGCACAGATCTTTTACACACACAAGCTGCATTTCATCAAGAAGGTCATGTCCATCCAAGACAAAGAAGAGCGTTGGTCAGCTTTTCAGGAAATGGTGCATGCATCCGGTGTCCATTTGCCTACCAAAGATCGTGATGCAGCGGCCAGAAAAATCCAGAAGAGCTTTAAGCGGAAGGCATTCCCCAAAGCCCCGGAAATCGATATGAGCCAGATCCAAATCCCATCAGGTACCTTTGTTTCTGCAGATGGCGCCCAGGTGCCATCACACAATGGTCCTTTCACGGCCAATGGTCAGGGTTTGGTCCTCACAACCCTGGATGAGGCAGGTCAGTGGATTGCTGCATCCAAGAAGCTTTGCTGTGATGAGTATGCTGCCCTTTTGGCCGGTCACCATGAGCTGGATACGAGTCTGAAGGTTTCTCACATTCAATGCCAGGGACTTCAAAAGAACGGTACGTGCATCCTTTTCAAGGCAACATTGATCCAGTTTGGGGAGAAACCAATCTCACTTGCAAAGATCCCGCAAGCACATGTTGATTGTCCCACAACACAGGTCATGTCTTTGACGGTGTATGCAGATGACTTCCAGGAACAATGGAAGTCCATGTCTCAACGTCCAGCCAAACACATCCTGGGTCTTTTCTCCCAGAATGTTCGTGAAGGTGCAATTCGTTCAGTTTGGGGTCACAGTTATCGTTCTGATGGCAAGCCTTGCGCCCCCAACCAAGCACAGTCCATCCAGATTCATGTTCGGGTGAATGGAGAACATGTTCATGCCATGCTTCGTGAAAGTGGACACAATTGTGTCTACGCCTTGCCAAAGGAGGAATCACAGGCAAAACCAGACCCAGGCTTTGCAGTTGTATGGACAGGATCAGACAAGTTCACAGCTGAGTTGAAATCACAGGAATG
>VSDK01005953.1:830879-854576 GCA_009767595.1 Symbiodinium kawagutii
AATGCCAAGGTGCACTTGGTATCGTCCGCAACAAGCAGATGTTTGGATTCCGAACTGTCTTTGATGACTTCCAGGCAGCATGGCAAGTGGCATTTCCCAACAAAGAGCCACCAAAACAAGTTAAGATTCAGACATTGTTCAAGATGCAAAATCTACCGGTGGCCTTTGCCCAAACGGAGTTGAGACAGTGGTTGGACAGCCTCCAATGGAATGCCAAACCAATCAGAAGGTTGGGCCCAGGGTCTTGGTTGGTTGGTGCAGCATGTGACCCACCCAGATCCACGTGCCTGTGCAACGAACAGCTTGTGCTCATTCAAAAGGTTCAGTCCAAGGTGCAGGAAAGGAATACCCCAGTGATTGTTGGACAACCAATGCCACGAAATACATCAATGAGTGAATCAAGCAGAGGGCAAGATCCATTACAAGTTGATGATGCATGGGCACAGTTTCGAGAACGGCAGGGCCTCAATCACAAGCCTGATGCTGCCATGGCCCCAGCCAAACCCCAAGCACCAAGAGAGGTAGATGGTCCCACCACTGCACGTCTCAATGATCAGGATCAAAAAATCGATGCCCTGAGAAAGAAGCTTGACCTTTTGGAAACCAATCAGGAGTCACATCACCAAAAGAACGCCGAGAATTTTGCCAAAGCTGATGCGGCCTTCCAGCTTCAGGCAAAACAACTGGCTAGTGTAGAAAAAAATGTTGAACAGAAATTGCAGGCCCATCAAAAGCACACTGAAGACAGCCTCCGAGCTGTCACTGATGCAGTCCAGGCCAGTGCAAAAGCCAACGAAGATCAATTTGCCACGATTAGACAGATGTTACAGGAACACTCTGAGAATCTTCGTCGTAAAGCAGCCAAGACCACACCCAGGGCCAGCCCGGATGCGTCGGATAAGGAGATGTGATCCGCCAACAGGCTTCTGACTACCACACCCAATGTGGGGGTAACACAATGGAATGTGTGTGGTAATGTTCCTTCCTTGTTCATTTGCTTGCTCATTTGTTCCTGGATTAGCAGCCTATGGATTAGGACTCCGCTGAAAATTCAATATGCACTTTGCCTGGTTATTCAATGCTTGCATTGGGGCGCTCCCGATGAACAAGTGCATTTCCAGGCTGCAACCAAGATGGCTAAGTTTGGCAAACCTTTTGAATTTTGCCGGCGAGTTTGTGCCGCCTGTTTTTTCGTCCACATCATGCTAGTACCATATTTCTTTTGTCATCCATCATGCAATGACCAGTTTCGAATGGTCCATTTATCAAGAAGTGAGAGCAGTCTGTCAGATTCACACCATTCAAGCTTTGCATGGAATAAGTTGCACAGGTGTGTCCATTCAATTGACCGCCATGCCACCCCATGCTGTCGGCCCTTTGCCATTGACCCGTGTAGTTACAACCGACCAGATGAGACCACATGCACTGGCAATTTTCCTGCTGGGTTTGTATCCAGAAACCTTTTCGAAGCCCAAAGCTCAGGCGACCTTTTTTCCGGAAAATGGGACAAAAACCATTCAAAAAGGTCGCCGCAGAAACTCTCGACGCCAAAAGGAAAATTGCCAAAATGCACACTCGATTTCAGTTTGTTTTTTGAACACTACAATGGAATTGGAATTGAAGCGATGATAGTGGGGGGCTGGGGGTGTTGTTTTGCACCTTTTGTTACTGCTGACCCGGCTTTGGAGATCCAGTTAGGCACGTTTATGTTCCACTCGCAGTCATGTGTTTTTTGGAGACTGCGGAATGATATGCCATGTTCCTTCGACTGGAAATCACCTACTATACCATTGCAGAAAAGCGATGACCAACGGCCAACTTTTGCTGACATCCCGAATGTATGTACCCTCTTGCCCTCCTCTAGTTCCTCAGTGCGACATAGCCTTGCGGCTGTGATTGCAATCCAGGGTCGGAGGGTCATGCACGGGGAAAACAAGGCCGTGTCCATGATTTGTTTTTTCAATCATTACCTGCCAGGTTTGTTTTCGATTTTTAACCAACTGAGAAGTTATATCGCGGATTGGAGCGTCAACCTCCATGTAGTGAGCATTGCTGCCAGTGTTACTGCCATGTTGTTCCTGGCCAAAGGACAGCAACTTGCCACGAGAATCCTGTGTCTTTTCTCAGGAATTCATCAATTAGTCGTTTTTTACATTCACAACCTGCTGAGATGTTTGTTTTTTCCACGATCGGATCTTGGAAGGAAACACCTCTTTGGTAGTTCAATGCATCAAGGGGTGAGGCCGATGCACCGACTGTTTTGGTTCATGATGTGTGTGCAGACATGTCAATCTTTCCAATTCCATGCTCAGAGTACAATGAACCCAGAACACCAGGGTTGCCCCGCTAGTGCAACCAGGATAGGAGAAGCGAGCCATCCGGGCCCCTTTCAGCTTGGTGTTGCAAACCCTACGGCACTCAATGACAAGGTTGAATCAATTCTCCAATGGAAATACCCAGTTCCATGTGAGGGACATGTCGTTTTCCTTGCAGAAACAGCTGCCACAGAGAGTATCATTAAGAAAGAATCAAATGTGGCGAGGAAAATGGGATCTAACCTTTGGCATGGATCCCCAGTCCCAAGCAGAAAAATAAATAAATGTGGAGCGCACTCCTATATGGGTTTTGCGAGGGGAGCAGCGGTCCTTACTGACCTACCCTCTAGACCGTCGGCACTAGCAGCTACGTTACATTCATGGGAAGCTCATCGTATTGCTGCAGTGATTGCACATGGCAAATTCCAAGACTTTCTCTTTGTCAGTGTATATTGTTACCAACAAGGTCAGGAGGAAGCTGATGAGAAAAATGCAGCCATCTTCAATGATTTGATGTTCTTAGTTCAACAATGGAAAGGACCATGCATCATTGGGGGCGATTTTAATTGCCATGTTGCATCCACCGAAGTCTATCGTGATTTCCAAGCCTTGGATATGCATGATGTTCGGACAGTCTTTGAGAGGGACACAGGAATGACGCTGCCACCAACCTATGGCAAATCCACCATCACTGAGGGCCTCTTGCTTAGTGGCTCCTTGGTGACGTCACTCCGTGATGTTTGGATTCGTGAAGATAGTGGCTTAGCACTCCATGATCCCATGCATGCTATTATTGATTTTCCCTTGAAGGAACTCAAATGTAGAAAATGGAAGCTACCAAGGGTCATGGCCTTGGATGACGCTGCGAATGAACATCTTCAATACGTGGTCCAAAAGAAAATGGATGCATTGCCAGTTCTTGAAAACACCAAAGATGATGTCCAGACCATCTATGAGAAGTGGTCATCGACAGTTGAAGAGATGTTCATCCAGGCAAAACATAACTATGTAAAGACCACAAACCCTCTCCCCACACAGAATGTGGGATCTGGTTTGGCTACCATCCCGGATTTGAAGGGTTTGAGAGGGCGAGGTAAAATGCCAATCCTCCGTGAAGTGCATTTACAGAATCGGGTCAGGTTTGGACGTTGTGGTGATTTCCAGGCACCCCCAGACGTAGCATCGAGGCTCTCCAATCAAAAGACAAAACAGGTTCGACGACTTGAAAGTCTTGTCAGGAAAATTGAAGCTCAGATGAAAAAACATGTCCAACCATGCAATGAAAAGAATCTCTTGGAATGGAAAGCCATTAAAGCAGCACCAGGATATCCTCATTGCTTTGAGAAATGGATTTTAGATGCATCCGAGCTTGCTTTCTTCCCCAGTGGTTTCCCTGACCTCGACACGCTGAAATATATCCTTAACTGGACCCGGATTGATGCAGAGAAAATGCATCATCAACTATTATATAAAAAGAAGAAGGACTTCAAAACTGCACTCACCAGAAGTTGGGAGAAAGGAGGTAAGATAGCATTTGACATTGCCGCCAACCGAAAGCACTTGAGCATCCAAGCCATGTGGATCCCGAAACCACACCCGGCTAGCTTCCTCAAGTGGGTGGCAAAAGGTGTTGCGCGGTTCAAGTTTGATAGTGATTTTCAACCAAGAGCTCAGGATGAATATTGGATTCTTGGTCATAAAGTTGAATGCACCGAACAAAAAGGTTGCCTCATGGATTTCAAGATCCCAGTGGTCATTGGTGAGACCATTCGAGGCACACAGATCTTTACGGTTCATCGATGGACCTATGATCCCAGTGACCTTCATGATGCGTTTTTTCAGTACTGGGAGAAATTCTGGGGAAGGGAGAGAAGTGAAGAAGCCAGAGATTCAGCTCAATGGCAAGAAGCTGATGCAATGATTCGAGATTTCCCTTCCAGAGAATCCATTGATATTGCCTTCAACAAAGATATCCTCTATCAAGCCATAAAAACCACGCCTTCTTACTCGACCAGAGGTTTAGATGCATGGCAGATCAAAGAAATCAAGCAATTCCCTGATGCTCTTGTGGACAGTTTGGCGGCATTGCTTTCGTTTTTTACTGCACATGGGTGGCCGGAATCAATGCAAGTTGCGAAAATTTCCTTGCCACCAAAGCGAGAGGACCCTTTCCTCCCGGAGCATGGCCGCCCTATATGCATCCTGTCACAAGTATATCGGCTTTGGGGAAAATGTGTAGCAACCCAGCTTTTGACCAACTTCGCTCTTTGGGTCCCCAATTCAGTGATAGGTGGAATCCCGCACCGAGCTGCTAGTGATGTATGGTACTCCATGCAATTTCTTGCGGAAAGGGCACATCGTCTCAATCACCCTCTCCACGGTTTTGCATTGGACGTTCAGAAGTGCTATAATTCCATTCCCCAACGGCAAATCATTGCGTTGATTGAGAAAATGGGACTCCCAACAAATTTTGCAAATGCATGGTTCTCATTTCTACGAGGTCTGAAAAGAACGGTAGAAATCAAACAGAGCTTCTCAGATCTTGAAATTGGTTTCACAGGTATACCTGAAGGCGACCCCGTCAGTGTGCCAGCTATGCTCTGCATTTGCATTCTTTGGAGACACTTCATCCATGAAACGGTTGCGGAAGAGGACTTGACATGCTGGGCGTACCTTGATAACTTAGAAGTCTCAACAGAGGATTTCCAAAGCCTGTGTTCCGCCATTGAAAAATCATGGTCCTTTCTTGCGGCATTCAAAATGCTACCAGACATCAAAAAGAGTTGGGCATGGTCTACACACAAAATAAATCCTAAGCAGAAGCAAAAGCTCCAGGAAACCAGCTCACATCTTGGTACATTGAAAATTGCAGCGAACGTCCAGGATCTTGGTGCAAGTCTCCAATACCGGGGTGGGCATCGGGTAGCAAATATCCGGGAAAAATTTGCAGCTGCAAAGGCTAGACTTGACAGAATCTCTGGTCTTCCAATGACCTTGAAGCAGCAATGGCAAGTTGTCCAATCCAGTTGTTTCTCCAAAGCCACCTATGCACTTGAAATTTCACCACTGGGATTCCACCACTTTGACAAACTACGACGGAAAACTGCAACATTGATCACCAATTCGCAGAATCGAAACGAATATTTGGTTTCAGCATTGTCGCACTATCCGATCGTGGATCCTGAGGTAGTAGTCATCAAGAATTGCATCCGATTGGCACGCCGTTTCCTTTTTGCTTTCCCTAGGCTTAAGCATGATTTTGTGCAGCTCCTTCATGGGGCTCCCACAGCCTCCAACAAAATCAAAGGACCTTTGGGCTGTTTGAAAAGATGGGTGACCAAACTGCAGTGGACCACTTTGCCGACAGGTAACTTGGTTGATTCACATGGTATCGTATTTTCCTTGGAGACCTCGTGCCTCAAGAGAATTTTTGCAGCCATCGATGATTCATGGTTCCGAAACATTACGAGACCAGCTGTGGCACACAGGGAAGGTTGTGCATCCCTTCCACCAGCTGATCTGTGGGCCACGGATCGAATCATCCAGAAGTTTCCTGACAAGGACCAAAAGATTTTAGCCAAGTATACTTCAGGGGGATGGACATTAAACCATCAAGCTGCGCACTGGAAAGAGACAGATGGTACATGTTCATTTTGCCAACAGAAGGATGGCTATCGTCATAAGATCTTTGAATGTGAACACTTCCAGGATCTCCGAGACAAACGAGTTGCCTTGTTTCAATGGCTACCAACCAATGCGCCATTTTGGGCCTATACACCGTATATCCCACAACATGAACTGCTCAGTACTTGGAAACAACGATGCGCAATTCCTGATGCAACTTTCGATGGACAGATGACATGGGACCAGACACATGGGCAGGTCTCTTTTTTCACGGATGGTTCTGCCTTTTTTGCTGATCATGGAGATGCTTGTGCCAGTTTTTGGGGGATAGTCATGGATACTGCGGTCGACGATCTGTCACGGAGACAACAGGCGGATCGTTTTCGGGCAACGGGCTGTCCTCCGGAAACATTGAAACGCATCCAAGCTGGCCTTACCAATGGGGCCCAATCAGTGGATAGAGCGGAACTTAAAGCTGTCGTAGTTGCACTTCGCATTGCATTTCATGTTCATTTCATATCAGACAGTGCGTATGTCTTGCACTTGCTGGAGATGATTCTACACAGACAATGGGATCTCCGACAATTCTGCAAATATACGAATTTTGATCTGATCATTGAACTGTTTGCTGCCATCGGTACCAGAACTGCTTCTGCCATTTCGTGGGAGAAGATCCAGTCGCACCAAAGTCTGAGTGGCATTCATGATGACATTGATTTGTACAAAGCGTTAGGAAACGATGCAGTTGATCGATTTGCCAAGGAACAGTGGCTCAAATTTCCAAACCATGATCGACAGCTTGTCAACACAATTGCCTCTCACTTTGAAGAGTGGAGCAGCATGTTTGAACAGTTTTGTTCTTTTGCATGCGAGGTTACCTATAGAATTTCCAAATCCTCTAAGGGTGAAGACAATGTTGGTTTGGTTGTGGATTCTCATGGGAACATCGAAGACGAGCTGTCGAGATGGGAAATCCGAAATGGGTCTCACACCGTGGCCATCCCAGACATCCCAGACTTCCCATCCAAATTTGTGTATGGGGAGCGTTACATGTTAGGACTGCGACAATGGCTTGCTTCCCTCACATGGCCAGATGACCAGGACATGGTTTCCCCAGGTATCACATGGTTGGAGCTTTATGTGGACTTTGTTTGCAGTACTGGTATTCGAATGCCAACATGCATAGGTCAATGGGAAGGATGCCAGATCTTTGAGGCTACGAAAGGTGCCATTCTTTTACGTGAGAACCCTCTGATAGATCGCATTGCCTACTTTCGTCAGTCCATCCGTGCTGTTGCGTATTTATCGAATCAGTCCATTTTTCCATTTGATAAGATCACAAACAAATGTCGTAGCCTCATGAGGTATGAATCTGGCAGACCACAAAGTGGTCTTTTAGTTCGACCGGTTCTGGTCAATCAAGCACTCACGATGATGACAATTCGACAGTTCCACAGCCAAGGACGTAATGCAAAGAATACAGGTGGCAAGTTGGCATCACATATCTCCATCCCCCTTGATAGGACAGTGTTGGTGGTTGCTCAAATTGATGATTCTTGTTTCCGGCAGCGGATCAGAAGTTGGTTGTCGGCTAGGTATCGGAATTGTGCCCACCGTGCTAGAATCAGAAAACAAGATGCTGTAAGTTCCTGACTTGTCACCATGCCATCTTAATTCAATCCTGGGATTTGGCCACATTTCTGCTAGTTTTCACACCAGTGTCACACCAGTTGAGGCTGGTCGGGCGTTGGACTCGAGACCGCGCAGGCTATGGGTCAATATTAATTAACCAATAATGGGGGATTTCCACCAACACTAATAAGGGAAACAATGGTTAATGATAGGGGAACCAGGGGGACTAAGGGTTTTGACCCACAGCCACATGAGTGAACAAAAATGACTGGACTGTGACTGTGAGACGGAACATGAGTGTGCCCTGAACCTGTTGAAACTGATGTTTTGATCACTTGGTCAGGTTTGCACATACCTGAAACTGTCTTTCATCAACCTCTGTGAAACAAAACAGATGAACGAAGCAAAGCGATCAGCAACCCTGTGCCATCAGCAACTGGTCAGCGGTTTTGGTTAGAGATTGAATATAACAGCTATGAAATGCCTACATATAGCTATCATACTATTGAAAGACTTTGTATCATAATCATAATCTATCAACATCAAACATCTACGAATTGTCGGTTTCCTATTTAGAAACATCGGCATAGCTTTTTGTAAGAGATTGTATTACTACACATATGCTGGTTTCTCAAAAAAGGGGACCGCCCCAAATCATCCAAGTTTGCTGATCATTTATAGTAATAAACCCTCCATTCTTCGGGTCCCCCATTTTGAGGACCACCATATAACTACCTAATTCTTGCTTTCATATCTATAAACCGACTTTAAACTTCTAAAAACCCACTATAAACCTGTATAAACTCACTATAAACCTCCACAAATTCCTGGTTTCATAGCGCCCCCACCTGTCAGCGCAGAGCCCAGGGCCGCCAGCTCGGGCGACAGGTCGGAGCCCCGGAACTGCGCATCGCTGCCGTTCCTCGGCAGAGACTCCCAAGTCACCAAGTTCGAGTCACTGCGAACTGTAGTGATATGGCTATGGGTCAATAATAACTATCCATATTAACCAACAATAGTAGGGGATATGCCAGCTATACATGGCTATGGGTCAATATGAACCATAGATGACAAAGACTATGTTACTGGATTTTTGATATAGGTATATAATAATGGTTAATGATTAATAACAGGGGATGATAACTAACAAATAAACGGGATATATACCAACTATATGGCGAGCTGGGTCAATATGAACCAACCAACCAATGGTTAACTAGCTGGTTAATGGTTCATCATAGGGGATAATAAGCAACAATAGTAGGGGATATCGGGATATACCAGCTATATGGTTCGTCATGGTTATGGGTAACCAATCAATGATAATGGTTTGGTCAATATTAACCAATCAACAATAATGGGTTAATGATAGCTGGTTCAGCTTGCTAATCACAGGGGATCATAAGCGACAATAGTAGGGGATATACCAGCTATACATGGCTATGGGTCAATATGAACCATAGATGACAAAGACTATGTTACTGGATCTATGATGTAGTTATATAATTGACTAAGTTACTGATTGGTATCATTTATAGGTGAGTCACTGTCACTGGTGAGTTAACTAAGTTACTAAGTTACTAAGTAATCATAGATGAGTCACCTATCATCATAGGTAGAGATTCATAGTTGATTCATAGGTGATGAACTTAGTGATATCAACTCTTTGTGACTTGATTCATAGGTACTCATAGTTCACTTGGTAGTGACTTGGTAGAGACTCATGATGAGTAGTGAACTGTAATGAGAAGATCAACTGTAGTGATAGATATCCTGAGACTCATCGCTAGAAGTCCAACTGGGTAGAGACTCATCGCTAGCCCACACAAGTTTCTTGGCTGTTGCTGATCGGACCCTTAGACCGACCGAATGTGAGAGAAGGTAGAGACTCATGATGAGATATCAACTGTGAACTCTAGTGATTCTGAAAAACTGTCTCTACATCATTGAGAACAAAGTTATTGTGATATCTCATGCCTAATTCCCCACATGCCATCAATGCTGTTGATCATCCAAGATTGATCATCCAATATTGATCATCTATAGGAATAAATCATTATCCATTATCATCTATAGTAACCAGTATGATCATTGATTGCGAATCTCGTGCTTCGGTGAATCGGCATATTGCCAGCACTGCAGCGCCCCTCCGCTTGGCGATCCCAGTCACTCCAAAGTCAGGAAGCCGTAGCCATGCCCTTGGCAGAACGCTTGGGCTGAAGCCATGCCCCTGGGGTTCAAAGTGGACAAATGTTTCAAAAAAATCTTGAAAAAATCATGTTGAAAAAATCATGTTGAAAAAATCTGGAAACAAAACTCTGAAAAGCGGCGATTGACACAGGACCACACCACACTTGTTGATTTCGCTGCTACAAGCGAATAACCAAAATGGCAAATCCGTTCAGTGAGTGTTTCACAATCTCACCATCTTACTAGTACTAGCTACCTATCGGTGATCTATGCCTATCCCGAGCATCCCAAGCCCGTTCAATGCGGCAGCGTACAGTCTCCACCAGGTGTTGGATGCAAAAAGGATGTTGATTCCAAGTGATTCACATCATCTTCGCCTTGAATCAACATGTTTGGATTCAAATCTTTATTCAAACGCTGGTTTCTCAAGCCAAGGGGTACCTCCAAATCATCTTTCTTTCAACCATCTTTATCAATAAACCAACCATCAAATAGAAGACTAATATCAATTCAAGCATTGAATCCAACGATTTTTTCATGTATTGATATTCAATCAATCGATTCAACACTAATATCAATTTTCAAGTACTCATTATCAAATCTTCGGACGTCCTCAGCTAGCCACTCCTTCCCCCTTCATCCCCATGCCCTCCCATCCCATGGGACCCCCTGCGCTCGCTGAAGGATTTGATGGTGCCACTGGAGGCTGAACCCTTGGGCTTGGGCGCGTTCTTCGCCGCCCACTGCACCAACTCCTCGACGACTTTCACGAGTTAGCACCACAGGAGCCCCCGAAGTCCAACATCACAAGTGATAAGTTGGAATCTTGACATCCCAAGCTTTACATTATTTTTATGTCCCAAGGTTTACATCATTTTTACGTCCCAAGGTTTATACATCCCAAGGTTGACTGCTCCCCAGTCTCAAACTTCAACAGCATCCAAATTATCACTTTGCCTCAAGAATGGCGTGCACTCATCGGCCGTTGCCCCAGATCTTTTCGCCCGTGCCCGGCCGGGACAAGTCCAGCCGAGAGGCCAAGCTGCACAACTGCACCTCTGAGTTGGTGTGGCTGTGGGTTGATGTGGCTGTGGTTAACTAAGTGGTTAATGGTTAATGGTTAATCATGGTTGATGGTTAATGGTTAATGGTTAATGGTTCATCAATAATAGTTTGTTAATGGTTACTGGTTAATGGTCAATGGTTAATAACTAGCTGGTTAATGGTTAATGGTTCATCATAGGGGATAATAAGCAACAATAGTAAGGGATATCGGGACATACCAGCTATATGGTTCATCATGGTTATGGGTAACCAATCAATAATGGTTTGGTCAATATTAACCAATCAATGGTTAATGATATGTAGCTGGTTTAGCTGGCTAATCATAGGGGATCATAAGCAGTAATAGTAGGGGATATACCAGCTATACATGGCGAGCTGGGTCAATATTGGCCAACCAATGATGAGGGATAATAGCCAAGAGTGATAGTGGGAAAACAATGGTTAATGATAGCGGAACCAGGGGGACTAAAGGTTTTGATCCACAGCCATGTCTGTGTTTCTGCAAAGTTTGCTCCGAATTAAGTTTTGAAGAGGGAACTGTTCGGGGCCAACGGAACAACTGATATGATTGATATTATCAATGCGGCATGGTTATACCCAGCATTAACAGATCCCAGGTTGACTTTTGGTCGTTGTTTCCTCACCACGTTATAAAGCTGGTCCAGCACATCAAACAAATGCATTGTTTTGGGAAACCTTGCTCGTTGCTGTCGCATCTTCTTGCTGCTCTCACTATGCTACGACCCTGCACATAAAATTTCAAGTAGAAATGGGAGGAACATCCACCAAGGGTGCCGACAGTAAGCAGCTTCCTATTCAAAAAGGAAGGGATGAGTTGCACTTATCAGGGTGGAGTGTTCAACACATCATCCAATGGGCGTTGATGTGTTTCTAAATCACTGACGCTGCAAGACTAATTTTGCATGGACAACTTTGAAAAAAAATGGAAAATATTGAAAAACTCGAGCTTTCATACAAGAAATTGCAACACCAATCAGAATCACGATCTACAAACACTACGGTCCTGCTGTCCAAGTTACGTTCACGGCCCGAGATCTGTTGTCCTGCAACCCAGTGGTCGACACAAACATCGATGCCTGGGAAATGCAATTCCAACATATGGTTCACGGGAACATGTTCCAATAAGCTCATTCCTGGGAATTCCTACGTCCACAAAAGCAAGAAGCACCATCCCCAGTGACCCAAACAACCTGGAAGCCCTGTTCCTCTGACCGCTCAGAACAACTTTGGAACAATAGCTCCGCATCTGCCCCGCATCCCCCGCATCTGCTCCTTCCCAAGACTGATCTCGAACTGAACCGGTTTCCCCTTCAGATCTTTCTGCGACTCCTGGGCGCTGCGACGTGCGGGTCACGGCGGCTCGTGGGTGTTTCGCGCATCGCTGAGTGCAGCACCGACTGCAGGTCGCCGGACAGCTCCGTCTTGGAGAAGAAGACGTCGCCTGGGCGCAGCCGCTGCGAAGTTGAACAAAAATCCCCGAGCCTTGGAAGGTCTGGATCAAATGATGATGTTGATATCAAACGAGAGAAACATCAAATGGGTCAAATGATGTTGAAAAGATATCAATTGTTCAGCAAAAAGACTTTTCGGATTTTTCCATCATAATCTGGATACTCTCAACTCAACAAGAATTCACCCAGGAACCAACAATTCGTTGAGGACCGGGATAGATTCACAACCGACCGCGCCTTCGGAGGCCAGCGCAGATTCGATGAATCCAAAGCCCTTCTCGGGGAGGTAGGTCTTGACCTTCCAGGAAAACCAGCGACAAGTTCCAAACGCATCGTGGAACGCCTCGTTTCAGCTTCTCTTGATGAGGGGATGCTTTCTGATTATCAGCTGCTGCAGGTTTTCAACGACAACAACTTATGAATTGCCCGCAAGCTCAGTTCCCAACAGTCACTGAGTTTTCATATTGGTGACAATTACTTTTTTTCACATCTCAGAAAGTCTTCCGCACCCGGCAAGAACTGGAACTGGAACTGAAAGCATCTGGCCCCAAACACATCAGAAAAAGAACCGTCTCGTCCTCAAGGTCAATCCAGTCCATCTTCTCCCGCATGTCAAGGCTGCTTCCGTGCAAAGCTGGGCCAGATCTGCTCCCACAAAGCCATGCGTGTTGGAGGCCACTTCTTCAAGCTTCACATCCATGGCCAACTTCAATGTTCTTGCTGTGGGTTCGCAGGATCTCCAACCTGCCGTTGTCATCAGTGGAATTTGGCCAGTTGGTGGCTGCACCTCCACTTGCCCATGACCTTTGATGCGGTCAAGGCCCACGACCTTTGATACGGTCGAAATGGTTTGTCTGGTGCAATGAAGTCGATCTCATCAATGAAAATGATAAGCGCATTCTTCTCTTCCAAGACCTTTTGCAAATTGGACTCTGCTTCACCTGCCATTTTGCTCATCTCTGGACTCTGGACCGTTGAAGAGGACACCTCGAGGCTTCACTCCCGTCTTGAAAGGCTGACGAAAGGCTTCATCGAAAGCTCTTCATCTCCTTTGTCCCATGGCCTTCACCGATGTCATCATCCAATCGTTCTTCATCTCGCTTCACAGGCTGTCATCAGCTCACCCCCACAATTGATCACAGTGCCTGGGGCATCACGAACTCACCAGGATCAACGCCCACCACCTTGAACTCCACAGGCCTAAAACCCCCCTGGAGGAAAGATCACCTTGGCGGGCTGGGCGATAGGCTTCCAGGTAGGGCTTCAAGAACCCTCGCGGCGGAGCGAAGGGGATCCCAGGAAGCCCTCAGCTGCATTGAGCTGAAGGCAAGTCATTGGGAAGATCCCAAGTCACAGCTGTTTGAATTCACCTGCAGCGGTCATGCAGTCATCGGCTCATCTCGAGCGAAGACAAATTCAGGATAGGGCAGTTTACTTGCGGCAGCAGCAGCACTGTCGTGCCAGCCACCGCCAAAATGGCTCCTCCACGGTGTCCGTCTCCAAATGCACGGACTGCTCCACCTCCTGGAGAGCGGAGGTATTGCGTTGGGCAATCCAAAACGACCTACAGATAGTACTTTCGCCGTTTTGCGAGCACTTGGATGTGCAGCCAGGGTCATATGCTGTGACACTCTTCTGCGGCACTCTCGTGGGACAGTATTGTGGCACACTTCCGTGCGACACTGCTGTCTGACACTCCAGTGTGACACTTTTGTGGGACACTCTTGCAGGAGACTCTTGTGGGACAGTCAGAAACCAGAAAACACCACAACAATCCACAACATTGATATCGAGGAAGTGGCCGCCTCTTTCACTAGCGCCTTGCCCTTCTTCTTCTTCGTCTGTTTGATAGCAGGTAGCTCCTCTTCGATCCAAAGAGCATTTGCATCATCAAGTGCCTTTTCTTGCTGTTCTTTTCTCTTATCTCTTTCCTGTTGCTGCGCAAACCTCTTTGAATAACTGCGAGGAAACTTCTGTGGCACCAGTGGGCAAGTTTCATCTTCCTGGATGAGAATCTTCTTGTCTTTGCCACTCAAAGCAGAGAAAGCCTCTACAACTTTCTTGAAAGCCTCCTCTGCTCCGCATTCTTTGCATTTGTCAGGATGCAAACGGAAAGCGAGCGTTTTGTAGGCCTTCTTGATTGCATCATCGCTTGCACCTGTCTGAATACCTAAAATTCGATAGTCATCTCCTGCACTGGAGACCTTCTTTATGAGGGCAGTCGCCTCACTCGCCATGGTGAAAAAATTGAAGCGCTTGAGCCAAATTATGGTTTTTGTGCTTCCTCACTGAAGCTCACACCCCCACAATTGGTGTTCCTCACTGAAACTCACCGGGGTGATGAACAACCTAACGCCGCAAGATGCCATGACGCCGCAACTGACCGCTTTTCAAATCTCGACCAGTTTTAACCACGGCGCTGTCATCACATGCTGTCGATAACTTGGAGTTTCCGAATGGTTTCCCAGCAACGTTGAGGTCCGCGCGGTGCCATACTGGAATGACTGCCCCTGAGCTGATCCACGTGACACCCCTTGTTGTGTTCAATCTCTAGCGAGGTCTGGTTTCCACATAGAATCACACCAAAGAATCCTTGCTTCTTGAAGTAATAACAGATTGACTCGAAAGTAGCTTAAAGCTCTTGATGACAACGAAGTTCCATAGTTGCTAACGTAAAGCTCTTGCCTTCCAGAATTTAAAGTTTAATGCCTTATCCCAGCTTAACAACTTTAAACTCGAACAACCAACTGACAACCAACTTAAACTTGATAAATTCTGTAAACTGATAAGCTCTAACAACCAACTGACAGATTTGTAAAATCTGTCGAAAATCGATCTCCAGCACCAAGGCTGCGACATAGCCCGAGCCATATGCTGCCGCGGACATGGGATCAGAGGCAATGCCTCCGAGCCGTTCAAAGATGGCGCCAGGAGTAAGTGAAGCAGTTCATTAGTCTATGAGGGCTGATCTCCTGACCAGAGGAACTTCCACCGCAAGAGTGGTAAGTTGATGGTTAATGATTGAGGATAACAACCAACAATAATGTTTGATCACGGTCAATGGTAGATCCACGACTGTGCACAAACCGCCCCCAGTCTACCGCAAATAGCTGGTGATTCATCCCAAACATGGGTGGTTTCTTAGTATGGATCGAAAGTAAACTGTTGTAACTCCTTAGCATGTGAAATCCAAACTTATGCATTTGTGAATCGTGAGTCGACCCCTCTCAAAGAAATGACCCTCGATCGAGACCAGGAAACCAAGGCTTCATACGGTGCTGAGGGGATCTGCAACCAGCAACCAGGTGGAGTTCTCGAGTTTAAAACATCAAAATGCCCAAGATGCTCAACTCCTACTGAAACGCTCCATCTCTCCACATCTCAAACCCCCGAAATCCATTGCAGCCAAGCTCACCTGGAGTTCCTGAGCCTTTTCCAGTACCAGTGGCATAGCCTGCCACAGCAAGTGGTCAGGGTTGGTTTGGCCCCATCATATGGCTTGGACATGTGGGTATGTGCCAAAATAGAGTAGCCAATAACCCACCCAAAAATCATCACTTTACCAGGAAACCATTGGATTTGGGGGCAACACTATGGCTTGGCACACAGCCACCCAACAGGAGGGTTAATGGATGGTTGGTTTGGCTCAATGGTTTCGACATGTTAGGACCGATACTTCACTGTTGCCTCTCGCCTGTCGCTGCCATCTGCATATATGCAGAGTAGTCGGCTGACCCATAACCAGGATACGTCGCCTGAAATTCTCACGACCAAGTTTGGGCGGTGGCTCAGCCACCAACCCTCAGCCCCAACACGGGTGCTACCAGCTGATGCTCTCACTTCTTGGGACCGCGAATGTACGCCCTTTCGCTGGTCAGACTTTTTGAAGATGAAACGAAGACCTTTGAGTCTACTGCCAAAATATCCTGCATCTGCATGCAGACCCCATCTGCTTTCACGGGTAAGAACAGACAACTGCAATTGTGGGCAAGGCAGACCATGAAGGAAATAATGCCCCCAGAATTGACGGAGCAATGGTCACACAAGCTTAGATGAGACAAGATCGTAACAAAAAGAACGTGATGAGATGAGGACAAGATGGGATTGACAAGTGACAAAACGACAAGATCGATATCAAAGAGCAAAAAGAATAATGGAAGCAGAACAACACGTTGAAATATATACAGAAAATGTGAAGTAATGAGATCATAACTTGGGAAGAAAAGAAACAGAACACAAGGCTATATCACCTGCACTTGCATTGAACACACTGAGGCTATGGACAATGGGTACCTTTCCGAAGATGCAGATCTTCAAGTGCTTACTTTTGCCATCCGAGGTACGTATCCGGGATAAGCCTGTGCATAGGCAGCCTGACACGCATGATGCAACAAGCCATCATCTCACATCCAGTGGAATTGCGGCCTTGATGTAAACAGAATCTAACCCATAGAACCCGGCCACCAACTGAAATACCTCAACATCCAGCTCATGACTTTGCCAATTGGCAGTGGCTACAGCAGGATGGAGCTTGCTGGTTCGTAGGAATTTCTATCAACCACGGTGATGATCTCCACCTTTGACCTGGTAGAAAGTTGTTGGTCATCAACTTGGAACATCCGAAAAAAAGGTTGAAGGAACTGCCAGGGGCATTCATGGAATGTTTCTCTCTACCATTCTGAGGGCATTCGATTCTCGAGCCAAACCGACATGACCCAACAGCCACAGAGGACGTCTCGCATAATTTGGTCAAGTCACATAGGAGTAAGCCTTGGGAAGGGGCGCGATTGACACGGGGTCTCAAGATCGAATTCACATGGACACAAAAAGAATTAACTGGTGAGAGTTCCAAACCGACGAGCGTACTCATGGGCTCCTACTTCAGGCATACCGAAACCGTGGCCAAAAATCTGGTAAGCCCACCAAGAACTCGAGAGCAAGTGAAGGAGGTGAAAATGTAGATGATTGGAGCGAGAAACTAGATGAGCCAAGAGGAAGCTTGGAAAAATGCAAGGTGACTTTACGCAACCAATTGCACTTCCATCTTCAAGTGTTACCCTAGTGCTACCTCTGTTAAGGGTGACGTTTTTGCAATCAGATTGTCAAAGCCAGCGCTGAAGACAAAAGATGCAGCCATGGAGAGACTTCATTCGCAAGTCTTGTGGGCTCTGTGCCAGTGTGCCAAGTCACCGCAGGGTATGCTGCCTAAGGGTGGGTCCATAGGGGGGCGAGGCTTCGGACTCAAACTGGGGTTTCACTACGCACAGCTTCGCAGCAAAGTGTCACCCCCCGTTGGCTGTTGCATCACATGTGGCCCAACTCATCATCCAAACACTCACATCACACTCACGTGCATAGATCAGGCAAGATGCATATCCATACCTGGGAGGCGCCAGTCTGATGATGCTTCTGATCCTACAACCAGCTACAATCATCTGATGCTAGAAGTAGGATGAGGTACTGGCAAATGGTTATAGCAAACAGTGGATGGTTCGAGTGTCAATTCTAGCCTAAAACAAATCTTCGAATACTAGTCTCACTCTTTCCAGAGGTCTGCTTGCACAATCTCCGTTCATGTAAACAGGCCGGTTCCGGCACGAAGGATTTCCACTGAGACACTTGCTGCCATCTGGGAGGAACTTGCCGAAGAGAACATCATCTGATCATGTGATCGTTATCCTTTGACACTGCCACGTGGTGGTTTCTCAAGTCATAGGGGGTACCCTGAAATCATCAAATATGAAGCATTTATGGTGATAAACCGACCATTTGGGGGGTCTATGACTTGAGAAACCACCACGAGTTCCTCTTAGAATGACAAATCTGAGACCACCGAACCACTTCATCTCCAACTCAATCGCTCCGGTTCAGTGCCTGTGAAAAAATGCATCAGCATCGTTTTGACGCTTTCAATCGTTGTACACATATGAGATACTCAACCAGTATCAATATCAGTATTAGTTTATCCCAGTATCAGTATCACTATGTCACTGACCATTGCCAACCAACAAGAAACTGTCTCCCTGTCCACTATGAAGGCCCAGCGTCGGCATCATCATAGAGTACCCTGCCGCCATCGCAGCGTTTGGGTCCTTCTCCACCGCTTCATCGGAGGACGAATCCGAGTCATCAGACATGGCTCGTGCGACACCTGACGGAAATCTCAGCAGGGCGCTGACTTCAACGCCATGAAAAAACATCTGTGACTCGAAAATGACACAAGAAAGAAGGTTTTCCCTTCAATAACCAGCCAATTACTGTACATGTTGGAAATATTTTGAACTTCAATGAGATTCTCTTCAAGTAGATTCTCTTGGTGTCTTGATTTGTCTGGCAGTACTTTCAGAGAATGCGTCACTGCTGAAGTCTTCAAGCCACAAACAACAGCTCCACTGCTTTTGGCACATTGACCCCGCATCCATGTTCACTGTAGTAAATGGCTGCGGGGTTCCAATATAGCAGGGGTTCGAAATCTTTGTAAGCTACACTCCAAGGACTGGAATACACAACCAAATCATTGCTGGATCCATGTCGACTGTTCATGTTTCAGAAACTTGGTCTTGGTTAACAGGAAATGACCGTCGGACTTCTGGACAAATCCAGCTAATAAAGATTGGCTGGCCAAGAAAATGATGTTCAAACTGAGCCACATTCTAATTCCTGCCACATCCTATCGTCCTTGACCTGCCGCAATATGGCATTGCCTTTTGGTCCCGCATTTGCCAGTTGAGAGGGAGTTGACTATGACTCGGAGAAAACTGAAGCCACAACATGTTGAAACCAAGCCATCTATTGTTTCATCATTTGACAAGTCAAATATCAAAATCTCCTTCAACTTCCAGCGTGGGGGGCATTCTCCAATGCAAAGAACAGACTCTCGTTCTTGAGGCTAAATCCAGCCATGCTCAGTTTTAGACTCACACAATCACCAAATGAATATGAAAGTCTAACCAAAGTTTTGCCAAATACTTCTCGCAAATCAAAACTCCATAGATTTGCATGGAAATCCATATGCATTTACGTTTCGACGTCAATCAGGTACACTCTATAGAAACCCCAGCCCCCACGACATGTGCGTCGGAAATTCAGGACCTAGGGTCGCAGTGAGGATTGGTGCCAATGGCGCCGTGCAAAACTATTGAGAAGTCAATTTATTGGATACTTGAAGGAGACATCATTTCTATGGAATTGAGTCCCACATGATTGGATGTAGACTAGCCTAGCTAAGCACAAGAAGAAATGTATTGCTACTGCAACAAAAACTCAATAAAGTGTGCTGCTTTGTGGACGTGTGTCAGACTGCTAGTGAAGTAAAAGCTGCTGTGACACTGAACGGACTTCGAGGAGCAGGAAAAACCAAGTGCTGCAGTTGTTTGTGGTGCGCCCATGGTTTCTTTCAAATCGATTGCTTCAATTTGTTTCTTAGATATGTAAAAAACCTGATCTTCAAAATCCTCAATAGGCAAAGCATGGAATGTCCCCCAAAGGCAGCTGGTAGGCTCTGATTCTGGCGGGGCCTCTGGACCGCCTAGGGCGGCAACTCTCATCACGTACACTACAGCTGGAGCCAGGAACGGCAAGGTGCAGCAGAATTGGAGTACAAGGGGGCTGCAATTCGGGCGGATGTCAAAATGGCCAGAAGCCGATGAATCAATCAGTCAAAGGTCCAGAAACGCAGGGGTGTCCGGAAGTGCTGGAATCCAAAATTTGGTGCTTGTGCTACAGAGAATTACAGCTTTGTGCATAGCTGGTTGACCTACGAACAAGAGTGGATGGCTTGTGAGAAATCCCCGCCCGCCAAGAATGGCTGCCTTGTGAATGAGTCGGCGTGCGGCTGCGTTGCGCTTCATCCAGCTTGGTGAGGATGTGATAGGCCTTGCACTGTGAACCACAGACTCTGCCTTGCACCACAGATGTCAGGTTCATATGGCTATGGGTCAATATTAACCAGCAACAATAGGGGATAATAACCGACCACAATAGGGAAAACAACAGCCATATGAGGCTGTTTGCTACTGATGTTCAGCTGTTCTGCTCCCTTCTGCAATGAAGGGACACTCAAAAGTGTGGAACTTAAATGTCATGAGTCGCTATGTAGCTCATCCTCCAAAGACCTCACGTCATGCCCCCTTCCCGGCCTTATCAGCCTTGCCGATGCGTAGATCGCTCTCCAATTCATCCTACAGCATTGATGGGAATTCGGAAGGTTGCACAGCTCTAAGTGGTTGGAAAATACAACGAACAAGTGAAATGAAGAAAGTTGTAGAGGCGAGGCCGGGGATTCAGACTCAATTAGAATCATTCCCTGATCAAAAACGTACAGCACTGCTACTCACCAGTGAGTTGGCTGAGAAACACCTATCAAACCCCCGTATCCTTTTTCCTACTCTAGCGCACACTTTTCCAACGCAAATGCTGCCAGGGCACCATGAGCTGCCGCTCTTCGGGGTCTATCTCATCATCATCTCCCTGAGCCGAGGATGTGTCATGAATGCGCCAAGCCTTTCAGCCATGTCTTCCCTCAAAAAAAGAACACCCCAGAGCCCCAGAGATAGGATGGGTGGGCCGTGATCGGTGTGAGGAAAATGGGAAGATCCCAGCGGGTTTGTCACCTGACAGCATCCGTATCGAAGGGAACAGGCAGCTGTTCATTGGTAGTGCTTTTGAGAGTCAAGAATTCCAAGGTTACCGAAATCTTCAACCCCAATATCAGTGGTGCTCGTCGTGTCTGAAATTTTGGACACTGAATCCTTCATAGTTTGGGACAGATTTTGGGGTACGAGAAAACCGCAGGAGGCCCTTCTCATTGCCTTCCAACCGCACCACTGCAGAACACCATTGTTGACTTGGGATTGTGCTGATACCCCAGGAAGCAACCAACACTTCCCAACAGCTCAGTACGTCTCTCATCAAAATGCCCTGGGTTCGACCTGTCGTGCCCCTCCCTCCAGGGATGGAGGATCTGTCCCAGCCGCCATCCCAAGGCCGGCCTGTCGCCGCTGAGCGCCTCAGTGGCCCCTGACTTTGAATCGGTAGCCCCGGTGATTTTCGCATTGAAACACAGGGGATGGATTATCTTCCCTGAGATTGGTTATCCCTGAGATTGTTTGATGTTTTGTGGATCCCTGAGATTGGATTACACATTGGACCCCTGACATTTTATGTTTCTTTCTCCCAACTGGTATCCACAAATCATCAAACATTGGTGACAATGGATAGAAAAAAAAGTCCACCTTCCAACAGCGCTGCTGTCGGTTTCGATCATCCAACTTCGAAGTGCCTGAGCGTTTGGACTAAGATGTTGTTCCTAGAGAGGCTGTGGGTTTTTGTCCTTGAAGACTATGGCCATCTCAAATTCCTTTCCATACATTTACCCCTTCACTTTGAGATGAGAGACCTGCTGGCTTGCTTCTATGACTACAAGTGACCCAAACTTGCAAACACTTCTACAGCTGCACAAGGTGTCCGTGTGGATTTTCATTGCTGGCTACGTACCTGGATCATCCATCCCACTTGACATGTTGAACAAACCGAGGACTCCGGCACTCCCTCATGAGTTTCACAAACTCCTCCGGAGAATGCAAGGTAAGCAACAAAAAAATGCCAGACCTCACCTATGCTTCCTTTCAAACAACCCAACAAATACCAATTTCTGCAGCCATTTTGTCCATAGGATAGGACATTGCGTGCCCCTGGTGCCCCACAGAGTTCCAAGGCATTCCCCATGTCCTCGAAGTCAAGGGATCCATCCCCGTTCTTGTCGAAGTTGGCAAAAATCTCCTCGGCCACATCCTCACACACCTGGCTCGGCTCGTCCCTGATGCTTGGATGATGAAAATTGGCCATGGGGAGCACCCTGTCTGTAGGTCCCCCAAGTGACGGGATGCTCCATCTTTGGGATTGCTGATGACCCATAACCACAACAATGCTCAGCAGGGCACTGACGGTTGGACGGAAGAAATTAACAAAATCTGAGGGATGAATTGCTCTCCACCCTTCCAACTAAGTATGCCCACTTATCTGATGCCAGAGCAAAGCGGTTTGATTCCAACTGACCACAAAAAATCACAGTTCTGAAGTTCTGATACATATTCAGTAGTAGTGGCTTAATGGTTCTCAGCATGTTCCATTTATTGATACTGCCCCAACAATGAATAATGTTTTAACCATGAATAGTGTTGATTGACAGCCACTAAACCAATCACCATTGTTGAACCACTGTCAATTGTTCAACTAAATGCTTGCGCTGGTTCATTAAACTAGATGCACTTGTGTTGTCAACCACCCAACATGGCACAAACATGGCACCTCCGCTGTCCACAGTTTGTTCACATCCACACTCCGAAGGACCTCACAGGAGTCGTCACAGCGATCGACCGATTCACAATCGCGACCACGGAAATGGCCAACTCGCCATTCCACTCATTGTCATCGTCATATGGCTGTGGCCGTACCCCTGGTTCCCCATCATTAACCATGATTTTCCCTATAGTTTGTTGGTTATTACCCACCATTATTGGTTGCTTAATATTGACCCATAGCCATATCCTGATATCTCCTGATATCTCCTGTCCACACTCCATACAGAATGGAATATCTCGATGGCTTCAAACGGAATCCCTTGCAGCCCGATTGCAGCTCAAGACATTCCGGTGCGCCTGCTTCACCTCTTCTTTGGTGATCCTGCCATCGTCATCCTGCGCGAAAAGCACAGTGTCTCTGCCCAGCTGTCTGGGATGTCACAGTTCCCTGAAACGTTGAATGCCCCAAACTCTTGAAAGGAACGTGCTATTCCAAACCACAAGACGAAGTTCTTCCCATCAACATAAGCACCAGAGTCACAAGCTGTCAATTCCTGAGACCATCAACATATGACAGTGGGTCAAAACCCCGTACCCCTGGTTCCCCTATCATTTACCATTGTTTTCCCTATAGTTTGTTGGTTGTTCACCACCATTATGGTTGGTTAATATTGACCCATAGCCATATACCCATTCCTTAGGCGTCCTTAGTCTCCTGTCTGCCCTATCCACCCGTTGCACCACCCATCCTGTACATCAAAAGCCTTGAAGGCGGCCCAAAGAACGTCTTCCTGGCACGGGACGCCACCCGTCGCAGTGGTGAAGTTGATGGGTTTTCATCAGGGTTAATAGCGATTGATCGTGGTTCGTAGTGGAAAACAATGTGGTTCATAATGGTTTATATAGTGGTTTATGGTGGTTGCCACTCTGGTTAATAGTGGTTCATGATGGTTTAGACAATGACTAAGAATGACCAATAGTCAAGTTCATCAAGTCTGATTTATTGAGATTTTACCCCAGTCCAAGACCCTGGTGTTTCCAGCTTTCAATTTTCATTGTGTCTCCCGCAGTTCACTCTATTCACTGGGCCGGCATTCC
>VSDK01005953.1:854586-876287 GCA_009767595.1 Symbiodinium kawagutii
AGTCACTGGGCGGGCATCCCTTGAACTTCCAAGCTGGTTTCTCACTGTTGAGCCAGAGATCGGCCAGAGCAAGTCACTACTTTTTTGAGGCTCCAGAGGTCACTCTACCTCATGAGTTTCTGATCCGAAAAGACACCAGCTCCATGCAGCCCTGCACCTCCAGGCTAATGCGCTCACCAATGCCCGCAGCGCAAAACTCTGTGTAGTCGATGACCCCGGAGCCGTCCAAGTCCAGTCTGAGGTTCGACAGGGGTGAAGCGAACGTCAGGGGTTGCGAGAAAGTAAACCCAGCAGTGAGGCCACGCCGAAGCGAATCATTTTAAGTCAGATTACCTATCTATCCATTTTTGCAAACCTTGGATTTGGGGAGTTTCTCTTTATGTTCTCTGGTGAGTGGGTGGAATATGGGGACAGTCCGGGCAGTCCTCGTTGGGATGTGTACGTACCATGTGCTTGCGACCAAATTTGGTCGAAGCTAAAGTCTTTCTATATTCAGTGAACATTCCCACGGGCACAGATTGTCTTTCCAGAAAAGATCTCGAATCTAGCTGGTGATCAACCTTTCCAATCCATTAAAAAAAAAACAATTATATAAGACCAATCTATTTGCCACTAGAGTGCCTAACCAACATTGACTCGAATGACCAGTCGACTGGTGATGCTCCTGGCATTTTTGCAGCTCAGATTTAAGGGTCACCATCCCACGCCATTCGCTCCTGGC
Organism: Symbiodinium kawagutii; assembly: GCA_009767595.1. NCBI lineage: Eukaryota > Dinophyceae > Suessiales > Symbiodiniaceae > Symbiodinium > Symbiodinium kawagutii. The sequence goes on from VSDK01005953.1 coordinate 855,308, forward strand.
AAAGACCTGCTCCACATCCTTGACCTGCGGACTGTCTCTACCTCGCGCCGCGCAGCGCTAACCGCAGCCACGGTGTGGAAAGGTCCACTGAAGGGCGAAGGCAATGATGAAAATTTTGGATTCAGAAGAGTTCATAATAGTCCATGTGAGTTAATGATAGTTAAGAATCGCTCAGAATAGTCTGTCATAGTTAAGAATTGACCTCAGTTGATAATGTTTATGATGGTTTAACAGGGCTCATGGTGCTTGATAATGATCCAAGTGCAACCAAAAAGAGGCACCAAGATGTGCGATGGAGGGCGGCGATGAGCGGGCCTCCGACTTTGACAAATCTTTGTCAGAAGCCAGGAGGCCAAAGCAATATAGTTTGAGAATGTTTGACATATCCTCACCAAATCACAACGCATGTTGAAAATTGTTGAAACCTCAAGAACATGTTACACCTTCCTTTCATATGGTACCCTGCTCGAAAGATCTCAAAAGTGGCGCCAAACCGCAACGCTTCATGGCAAGTGGCCAAAGAACTTCTGGAAGCCTTCGCGGACCTGTTCCCACAGCTGCCGGTGACATCCTGTCTTCTGTCACTGCAATCGCCGTTTCCACTAATGCCAACCCTGGATTAATAAACCCCTGGTTGAATCAGAGGGGGTATCCCCTCAAAGCTTTGGTCTCCCATTGAAATGGTACCACCCCCCAATTAATAAACCCAGGGTTTAACAATCCTGGGTTAACATTACAATCATTCTCCCGACATACCGAGACTACAAAACGTACAAAGCCATCCATCCAACCAAAGGCTCAGTGGCAACAGCTGGCCCCCAAGCCTCATGCAGTTCCAAAACACCGTCTCCGTTGGTATCCATCTCCGAAAAAACCTGGGCAGCAGCAGATCAGGGGCAGCAGACCCTGCCCCACCTTTCGTCGAATCCGCCTGTTTTCCGACTTTCCGATGAAAAGCACCAATCCCCGGGCTTTTTTACTCTTCCAAAATGCCATGACCAGCATTCTGGTCACCATCATCAAGCACCACTATTAACCTGTCACGATGATTAGGCTTGATAATGGTTCATGCCAAATCAGTTGTCATTGTCACTACATAGCCTATCAATTCTGACCACTTAACTTAATCTATCCTTATCACCAAACAAGCTCAACTCGCTGGTTGGGGCTAACCAAACACCATGGCCATGGTCGCTGCGGTGCCCAGCCAGGTCACCTTATGTACATCTCGGAGGCTGCGGTGATCCAGCTGCCGCGCCACCTTGGGTGCACGGAAAGGCGCGGCGTTGGTAGCAAGGGTTGATCATGGCCACAACGATGCTGGTTGATGGTTGTTTGATAAATGGCTATGGGTCAATATTAACCAACCAATCATGGGGGATCATAACCAACAACAATAGGGAAAACAATGCTTAATGATAGGGGAACCAGGGGTACTGGGTTTTGACCCTGGCCAAATGGTGGTTAAGGGTCAGTGATGGTTGGCAATGATTCATTGATGATGGCTAATTCTGGTTAATCAGAACTTGAGGATGGTTGGTGGTCGGGCAAGGAATGATGGTTAACTGATGGTGAATGATGATTGCTGATGCTTAATGGCGTGAATGATGGCTACTGATGGTTAATGATAGTTAATGATGGTTGCCTGATGGTCAATGATGGCTGATGATACTGTATTGATATCCTGATTGATCAGGAGTGGTTGCTGATTCTTGTATACACTGGACAGTAATGGCTGACACAAATGATCAATGATGCTTTCTCAACAACCACATCTCATACCAGTGGCTCATGATCAGTCATCAAAACATATCACACCAATTGTGGGCGATCCGGAAATTCTCGGTCATTCCAATTTGATCTATGTCTATGTCTATAGCCTATAGCTAACCCCAAAAAATGTGTTTCGATCTTTGATGCTTCACTTCCACGAAACTGTCTGAGCAAAGATTCATAAGCTCTTCTATTGACTGAGCTATCAGCAGAGGCCACGCAAATGCTGAAAAACTGTGAAGTTCGGCTGAACCTCAACAGTGCATTTTGAGGCTCCAGATATCTTCAGTATTCACACCTGGCCTTTCATGATGGAAAAAAGGAAATCCATCCCACAAAAGCCTTTATGAAAGAACATCCGCAATATCTGCACAGTCAACGCGCTGCCGTCCTTACCAAGGATAGACTGTCAAATCAAAAACATAAATGACATAGCTAGCATCGCTGATGCAACAGCACTTCATGTTGCCCTGGCCACTTGAAGAGCCGCTCAAAAGGCTCACCCAAGCATCTGGCTGGCGCAAATTCATCAACACCTGGCGGCAGAGTTGAATCACCACATGAACCCACACTGGATTCGCAAGCCCCCATGGACCGATCTCGAATCCTCTCCCATGGTCTCCCCTCCAAAAAATCTGCCCTCAGGCCCACCTCACTGGCGACCAGAGTGTCCATGCCATTGTGGGATTCTTGCATCCTTGGACAGTGTGCATCGGGAGCTTTGTAACGCATTCTGATCCTCTTCGAGAGAGGACACCAAATGGCAGTCTCAACAATTGAATGCCTCCACAACGCCACCCAAACCCGAACCATCAGCCCAAGTGACCATGGCCCGGAGCTATCACACAAATCCCTGCCTCAGCCAGGTATTTCGCAGCACATCCTCCAATTTCATCCTTGCGCTTCAGGTCATGCAATGGCTGGGGAGGCAAGCGCCATTACAGAATCTGGGTAGGAGAATTCGAGGAGAGAATTGGGGGAAAATAAGTACAAATACCGATGTCGGAATGGAGAAAGCATGGAACGAAGCGCCAAGTTTCATGAATGTCAGGGCCTTCCCTGGATCATAATCTCATGGGATCACTCGAAGGAAAGTAATTAGTTGCCTCTCAACGAAAATCGTGCCACTGAGGGGACCAACCCCGATCATCAACCACCACTATTAACCACTAGTATTAACCATGATGATTGATCAACCATTCTTATCATTATTAACCATTATCATTAACCAATATTACCAACCATTATCCCTATATTATTAACCATTATCATTAACCAATATTACCAACCATTATCACTATATAACTACCATTACTAACCACTATTATCAACCACCACTGGTCACTTTCCACGTGCGAACAGCGGCCAGCCGCTCGAGCCAGCCGCGGACCGTCCTCTGCTTGGGATCAGCTCTCAGGAGCCCACGGATGAGATCCTGCGCCGGCACCAAAAAGCACATGGTTTTTTGTTCGTTTGTTTAATTGGTGGTTTCCCAAAATAGGGGTGCCCAAAAAATGGTTAGTTTATTACTAATAATGACTAATAATGGATAATTTGGGGCTACCCCTATTTTGAGAAACCACTAATTGATGGTTAGGATTACTAGTGGTTCATAATACTGGTTAGTAATATTGCCAGGACAATAGTTAATAATACTGGTCAATAATATTACCAGGATAATGGTCAATGATACTGGTTAATAAGTATTAATGGTGAGGATTAACTGGTTAGGAAGCAAATTATGGTTTGCTTCCTATCTTCCCAGGCACCAAATGGATTTTTTTGGTTTGCTCAATTACCGGGAAAATGGTTAATAATACTGGTTAGTAAAAATGGTTAGGATTGACCATAATTTAATTTGCACTGGGATTTGCAGGAAGCAAATTATGGTTTGCTTCCAATCTTCCCACCAAATCACCAAAATTGTTGTTTGCAGGTTGGTGGTTTCAACCCCTTTGAAAACTGTGCGCAAGTGTTGATAATCACGTTTGGGAAAAAAAATGTTTGAAACCACCAACCAGTTATGATTTGCAGGAAGCAAACGGAAGCAAACGGAAGCAATCTCAACTGTGATGAGAAAATTCAGAGACATCTTCGTTGGGTTGAATCCTCTTAGCGATTTCTGGTTGATCGAAGATTTGGGATGTTTTTGGTGTTTTCGTTCGAAAACATCAAAACACAAGCAGTTTGACAAGTTCATACCTTCGCAAATGACTTGACCACGGCCACTAGAAGCCTTGGTGTCAACTTGGAGATGTTGCATCAGATTGAAAAACATCGGTCATCGGTCAGGGCGCCGACTGGCACATCTCGGCCCTCCTTGGCTGGGCGAGAAATCTGCTGCCAAGTGCTATCGCTCATGGGGAAGGTCTCACGCTTCATCCTGGCCGGTGACCGAGAAAGCTATCAACAATGGTAAGTGGTGAAATGGCTAGTAATGTGCTGATGCTGCTGCAGAGTCGTATCCAATTTTCCGGAACCCCAATCATGAGAAAAAACTGCTGACCAATCTGCTGTTGTAACTTCAAAAAGCTCACACGAGAACATCCCCAAAAGAAGAAGCGAATTGTGGCAGAGCACTGCCAACTCTCATCTGTCCAAAACCATGGGCACCTCAAATGAGTCAACGTGGTCAACGTGGTCATCATGGAGCGACCCTCAGAAAGGCTACCCGCCAAAAGATGGCCCCAACAGCACCTCCGGAGCTGCTCATTGTAGTTGCCCCAAAAGGGCGGCTTTCCACACAGCATGACCTGCCACAGCTGTCCGAATCCATGGCTGCCAAGAAAGGTCGGACGTGGAGCTTCGCTGAAAGGACACCTGGGAGCCTGCCAAGGACCCTAAGGACCCTGCATAGGTGACCACTCCCAAACTCCAGAGGTCGCAGGCTGCCTGGAACAAATGGGATCTGCTCCAGTGATCCAAAAATCCAACGATCTGTTGCTTTTTGACTCAGACTCAGATTTTGTTTCTGATCATATCCAGATCATCCAAGATCTGCTCCAGTTCTGTGAGAAGATCAACCCGCGTTGAGCTTCCCACTGTGTAGCCCTGCTTCTCTTTGGCCTCTAAGACCTGCACGGCGCATCGCGCCACATGCGAGGCAACGAGAAGCCACTCACCGTCAGGCCTCTGGGGCAGCGTAGGTCAAGCTGCCCACTGCGGAGTTCATCCTTCCCTGGTGACCGCATCAAAGGTCTGCTGGTTGTAGGTCAGACATGGCAAAGTTTCGAAGTTTTGTCCAGCACCATCATTACTAGGTATATGATTTATGTATCTAACATCAGAACCAAAAAAATGGATGTCATTGGGATATACAAGATCGCGTCTGCCGACTGTCTTTGGCATTGGGCCAGTGCCAAGCCCAGTTCCCCTTCGCAGCAACCCCAACCTGCCCAAAGTAGAAGCCGAGGCCCCAATCGATGAGCTGGGCGAAGAGGTGAGAACATCAACAGGAGAAGAGACATGGCGAGCTGGGTCAAGCAGTTAACCAACCAATTTCATGGTTGATAATGACCATCAACAAGAGTAGGGAAAACAATGGTTAATGATAGGGGAACCAGGGGTACGGGGTGAACTGACCCACAGCCACATCGGCTGAAAAATGCGGTAGAAAGTAAACGGATGTAAACGGCTAAATTGGTGCAAGACGGTGCATTCAATCATGGCCCAAACGGAATCTACTACAATTACTACGACTTCAACGAGTTCCAACATTTTTCAACGTTGAAACATGGACCCTCAGATCCCTCATGAAGCCCTCATGAGAACGTTGGTTCTGTTTCCAGGCAGCCCAACCTTCACGTGATTGTTTGTCACGTCTTTGCTGCAAAAACCTGGCTGTGTGCAGTGAACAGAAACATCACAAAACTGACAGCGCAGCGAGAACAAGAGACAGGCGCTCCCCAGGGGCTCCCCACAAATGTTTTCAGGCTTCATGTCTCGATGTGCAATGCCACGATTGTGCGCGTACCTGTCGAATGAACAGAAATGCTCAATGGGGTTGTCAGAACATTGATTGAATCTGCGACATCTACTGATTCACTCCCAAAAGGACCTCGTGATTTGTCACGTCTTAAAGTTTGCTCCGAAAAAGAAACTCTTCGTCAGCTGAGTCGTGACACCAAGAAAACCTTAAGTAGATGTCCAGCGTAGACTGCTGCAGCAATGAAGACTGCAACTTGAAAGCTGGGAGGAACGTTTGCCCCAAGAACATGCGCTAACCATCCTAGAGTCCCTGGGTCAACACCATGGACCCCGGCAGGGTCAATGCTAGAGGCTTCCCCAAAAGGTCGCCCAGTCTCAAACAGAGACTGCCTCTGGCATACAATGTTTGAACCTCTCACCTCATCTGGCTGTGGGTCAAAACCCCGTACCCCTGGTTCCCCATCATTAACCATTGTTTTCCCTATTATTGTTGGTCATTATCCCCCATTAGTTGGTTGGTTAATATTGACCCATGGCCATCTCACCTCGTGTCTTTTGTTGAACCCCAAACGACAAAAGCACGAGATGTTCCAAACGCATTGGCGCACAGCAGTGCACTGGCCGACTGGCGGACAATCTCTGCAGTGGTGGACTCTTGAATGAGCCCCTGCCTGAAGAGGGAAATCGAAATACTTCATGGAAATTATGGAAAATCTGAGCTTCATGGTCATGAGCCCCTGCAAATCTTAAATAATGGAAATTTCATGAAGTTTCATGATTGGTCATGAGTAATGAATCCAAAACTGATCGTTCTGCACTTCAAAATGACTCCACTGCACACTACACGAAATCAACTACAGGTTTTGAGTGAGGTGGGGTAGAGTGGGGATCACGTTGGATGCACTTGCACAATCCAACTGCGCTTTGTCCCAACCAGGTTGGTTGGCTGGGCTGGGGTCGTGGTGGGGATCATTTTTCATGGCACTTGAGGCCAAGGGTGCGAGGACGAAGGCTGTGGAACAAACGCGCAGGGAAGCAGTAGAACATATGTCAGCATTACTGTAAACCAAGGAGTGGAACAGCTGCGATGAACAAAGAGCGGAGTCATCCACAAATGGGTGTTTGTAATTGTTTCTCCTTGCGCTACCAATGTGCATGACTTGGGGCACAAGAACCATTGAAGGCCCTTCAAAATCAGCACAGATTGGCATTGCTCAGTTAGATGCCCAAAAACAGACCCCCAACAAAAGTAAGGAAATCTTCAACCATACCCAATCGCGTCTCCAGTTGCATCTGGTCCAGTCTACGGCCCATCCTTCACTGGTCACCAACGGTCCGGGCTTCCCCACTCCATGATTCGATCGAAGACCTCTCGACCCTCACAGAACCTATGGGGCTGGACAACAGATCTCCGCATGTGTTGCTTTGCAAGCACGCGCCAAGAGCCCCGGGACCAATGAAGCTGCTGTGAAGCCCATACAGGACTATGACTATGCTTGGACACACGAATTGGTTGCTGCATGAAATACGGTCATATGCTTTGGCCCAATGACAACAGATGCTGATCATGGCAAATTCACATGCCCCTACGACCTTGAAAAGGATATTTTGTTTATCTATATGTGTGTATTACGTATTTTTTGGGCTGTCTCTGCAGACAAAGGATGGGTATTGGGAATGTCCCAGGATCGGCGCGTGCTTGGCACAATCCTTCAATGAAAATCAGTTTCTGTACATAGATAAATATTCCCTCAGCTGGCAACAACTGCCGAACACGAAAAATGCACAAAAAAATGGGCCACGTGACTGGGCTTGGACCGTAGTCGAAATTTGGGCGCAGTGGTCCAAATCGACCTACAGGTCCTTGTGTCAAGAAAACTGGGCTCAAGACCCTACGATGCGAGAGCCAATTGTGCCAACTAGGCTTGAGGTGTTGGTCACCTCTTGCTTCGAAGCTGTCTTGGCCTCAGATGCCTCAGCATTGAAGGGCACCGATGAGTGGTGGAGGAAAATGCGAACCTTTCCATCCTTGCACTTCTTGTACCCAAATGTGTATTCCACCTTGGTCTTGCTTCCATCAGCAGCGCTGGTGAAGTAGTAGTTTCCCATGGCAATGCCAACGTTGCCGTTCAGTTCAACGCTGTGGTTGTCGAAGACCACCTGGGGGGGGGGTTGGTTTTCTTTGATAGTGAGGCAGCAACCGTAGCAACTGACTCTGAAGTGCCGGGTGACCACCTAGAAGGTGATCCAGTCAACTTAGCTGGCCATGGGTTGTCGTCGTTCTTTGAAAAAGGCAGCAACCGGAGCGGCTGACTTGGAAAAGCAAATCAAAGTTGAAAGACTGGGGCAGTCCTCCCAACCATCTTCAGCTAGATTGTCCTCTTACCTTATCCAAAGCAGTGACAAAGGACGCACACAACGTAAGGTCATCAAATGTTTGAGGCCACCCTGGCCATGGGTTAATATCAATCAACCAACTAGACGGGGAGAATCACCAACCATAATAGGGAAAACAATGGTTCAGGATGGGGAACCAGGGGTACAGGGTTTTGACCCATAGCCACCTCACTCCAACCTTTGCCGCCATTGATTGCAAAGCCTCCATCCTCAGCAATTGCATCAGCTTGCTTCACAGCTTTGGCACCCACAAAGTACGACATGGCCTGGCTTGCCTCAGGGCGGAACTGGACATCCTTGGCTTTTGTTGGCTTGAAAAGCACGTTGCCATGACCATAGCCGTACAGTTCACCAGCAGCATTCGCAGCTGCAGCCACATAGTCTCCGCCATCCAGGTAGGTCTTGGAAATCTTCTTGATGGCATCCGCCCATGCTTTCTGGGCAGCTTTCACCTCTTCCATTGAGACTGACTCCGGCTGAGGGCTGAAGGGCACCGATGAGTGGTGGAGGAAAATGCGAACCTTTCCATCCTGGCACTTCTTGTACCCAAATGTGTATTCCACCGTGGTCTTGCTTCCATCCGCAGCGCTGGTGAAGTCGTAGGTTCCCATGGCAATGGCAACGTTGCCGTTCAGTTCAATCTGATGGTTCGAGAAGACACCCTTGGTGGCGGACGGCTGTTTTTGTAAATGTCGGCAGCCACGACGACCGACATGGTGCTAGGGAGGCTTTTAGATCCGGCCTTGCTAAAAGTCTAACTTTTAGTGGTTATATGGTAAATCGATCATATCCCAGAAAGGCTAAAAAGCTAAGTTCATAGCTGTAATCCACCCAGCCACCTCACTCCAACCTTTGCCGCCATTGATTGCAAAGCCTCCGTCCTCAGCAATTGCATCAGCTTGCTTCACAGCTTTGGCACCCACAAAGTACGACATGGCCTGGCTTGCCTCAGGGCGGAACTGGACATCCTTGGCTTTTGTTGGCTTGAAAAGCACGTTGCCATGACCATAGCCGTACAGTTCACCAGCTGCATTCGCAGCTGCAGCCACATAGTCTCCGCCATCCAGGTAAGTCTTGGAAATCTTCTTGATGGCATCCGACCATGCTTTCTGGGCAGCTTTCACCTCTTCCATCGAGACTGACTCCGAGACTGGCTCGGGTGCTGTGACTGACTTTGGCGCAAAGCTAAAGCAGGACATTGTTTTCACCAGTCACAAACAAGTAAGCGACCTAGTGGACGAGGTGGCTAGAGCCAGCGCAACGGCTTTAGACAGCCCCATATCCGTTGTGTTTGGCTGGTATGCAACGCTATCCGTATAAATCCGTATCACTTGGCAACACTTCAGCTACTTCATTGGCGCAGCTCATCATCATCCGATTTCCTGCCGATCTGAGTTCCTCGACTCCATTACGAAGAACATGAAACCTCAGAAAAGCCACCAGTTCCACGTTCGCCATGGATTACATGGATTGCTGGAGCCTAATCCAAATGAGTCGACTGTTCCAGATCACCCTAGCGGTTGGCGATACAGTTCACATGCTTTGGTGAGCGCTAGAACTGATCCACTGACGAGTGACGGCCCTGTTCGTAGGTCTCCAAAAGTTTGCAAATGTTGGGGTGGTCCAAATCCTGCAGCAGGCAGTTCACCAAATCAAAAACTTGGAGCACAGTATTCGAAAAGAGAGGATAGTAATGGATAGTAGTGGATAGTAGATGATAGTAGAATGTCAATAAAGTAGTCACATGTAGTCTCTTCAAAGAAAGGAAAGGTCTGAGCAGCTTCCTCTGCAGCTTGAAATGGCTAAGCATCCCAGGGAGAGCAGCGTCCTTCATGATTTGGGCCTCCTGTAGAAATGCCTTTTTCTTCGCATCTTCAAAGATAATGACCTGACAAATCCGAATTTACTGGTTTTTAAGGGCTCATAGGGTTTGATTGAGGTTAATCATAGGGGACAATAACCACCAATAACGGTTGATCATCGTTCATGGTAGATTCATCTGTTCATAAAACCACCCTGGGTTTACTTGCTCAATAGCTGGTGATTTACCATACGGGGGGTTATTCATGTGGTTCTAACATTCAGAGTTTTGCGAATTGTCAAACACCACATCCTGAGACGAAATATGAGTGCTCGGGTGGGCCGAATGCTGGCAGCACCCCGCCTTCTTGATAGCTACAAGTCTGTCTCTCATGTTCCTGTCGCGGCCAATGAAGACCTTGGCGCAGTCCAAGCGGAATACACCAAGCATAACCAGACTGGCACCCCATGGTGGGACATCACAGCACATCTCAAAAAAACTTTGATCTTTGGAGAATTTTGCTTTTAAGCTCGAACGAGTTTCATCAAACTCACGGCAAGAGAAGGCAAGAAGTAAAGCTTGACAAGTGATAAGGATTGATGTGCTGGCTGCCATCACTAGCGAGCGAACAAAAGTGATAAGGCCAGAACCTTACCGTAGCCACCAGATCCAATCTCGTTTTTATCGATGTCATATCGCCTGCGCGCACACTTTCCCAGTGCCCAGGTCACCCGGTCGACCAAGTCACTAAATGAAGTACCAAGTCAACGTCGGCATTGGCGAACCACTAGTGGTTCATAGTTTCGTTGATTCACTGGTTTCTGGCTAATAGTTAAGAGTTAATGGCTAATGATAGTGGAGTCACTATCAGTTGGGTTGATCAAGAAAAAATCGTTCCGACAAACCCAACAAACCCAACTCGCATCGCCACAGCCTTGAAATCTCAGCGTTGACACGCTTGGGCATGAACGCCTTCGCATCAAACTTCCTGACAGCTGCAGCCCCAAATGGTGCTTTTTGCTCAAGCACTGGCTTCACTTAACAAATTTGCCAGCGGGCAAAGCCCACAGATGGTTCGCAAATTGGAAAAATTGGCTTCACTTAACCCCAGTGGCTCCAAGATTGGCAAGTGAAAGGATGCTCAGATAGATTGCCATGTCGCACTTGTGACTGCAAAAAAGGCGCCCCTGTTCCAATGCAGCCCTGCCGAGCCGCCTTTCCAGATCCATGGACCTCCGAGACCTACGCGGCTGAAATTCATGTTTTTGGGGCGAAGGTTTTGTTGAGAAAGGACTAAGTCTGCAAGCAGAAATTTAGTGAAAACAGAAGTGAAAACTGGCCGGTGAATGGTTTCTTGGGTTGGTGATGGTTGGCACAAACCCAAGAATGGTTGTGAGCAAGTACTAAGAGGTGAAAAAAAGTGAAAACCCCTTGCTGGCATCAACCAACAGAGGGTTCCATGGAAAGGTTGCTCAACACTGATTCGCAGTGGATGGGCTCCGTCGCAGGTGACACAAGAGAACTGCACCATGAGGTACTCGATGTCAGAGGTGGTTGAATTATAATCCTATATTATATATATATAAATATATATATATATATATGTTTATTTACAATTGTCTACAATCTACAAATCTATAATTATATATTATAAACAAACCATAAATCTATAATCCTATTCTAATCCTATGTTATAGTCCTGTCTATTTATAATCTATGATTTCATCTCTATAAAATTCCTAATGCTCTGAGGTCCATTCTTCCTCGCAGCTAAAATACGTTTACACTGTTTTTGGTCAAGAGAAAATACGCTTGCACGGTGCGGTCAAGAGAAGGCTGCCAGTTCTGAAGATCCGTCTGGAGAAACGCAACTTCTTTGAACTGGGCTCAAGCTATGGACAGGTAGCGCGCATGGTCTTCTCATTATTTCTGAGAACGGGTCCACATGGAAGAGCCGCTTTTGAAAGATGAAACTTGGGACAGTTCAATGACGTACATTTGCTGGAGTTGAAAGGTTTCTGAACAAACACATTTTTGGGGGTTCCACCGTTCGTCACTTATCTATCCCTCGGAACTCGCTATGTTTGCTGTTCCACACTGGCATTGGGCTCCCACACCTGCCAGTCGCATCACTGGCCGGCGAAGAAGGGTCCTAGGCACCACATGTCATCGAGGTGGAAGATTTGGGATGCCCTGCTTCACTTGCAGCAGCAAGTTCCAAAGATGACAAACAGCACAAACTTTTGCGGAACCGATTTCAAATAAGCCAAGATAGATTCAAAGTCTAGATGCAGAATGGAAAGCAAGCACACTAGGCGCTTCTTGAAAGACAAGATGATTCACTGCAAAAACATGATATCTCCATCAGGACAAACCTACGTTGACCAGAATTTGAGAGCAGAACCAACCCCACCTCGTGGATCTTCAAGCCATCCAGCTTCAAACATTCTACAATTCCTCCTCTCATGGATCCCATATGGCTGTGGGTCCAAAACCTGGTAAATGTTCCCATCCCCCAAAATGATCAGTCACTAGTCTGGCTGCAGGTGTGTTCACCTACCCATTTCGCGGTTGGTTCATATCGACCCACGACCATGCGGGGGGTTTCTGAAACCCCAAGAAATGGATGGTTTATTGCCACAACTGATTAACAGGGGATGATTTGGGCCTATCCCACCGCTACTGAGAAACCGCTTAGGAGGTGTTTGACCATTCTTGTCAGTGATTATCCCCATTATTAGCCATGGCTAATAACATGGAATATAGCCTATATAGCCATTATAAAATTTCCAATCTCTACTAGGTGGTCATTATCCCTATTATTTGCTATTATAATCCCTTATGGCTGTGGGTCAAAACCCTGTACCTCTGGTTCCCTTATCATTAACCATTGTTTTCCCTATGAAGTTGTTGGTTGTTATTCCCCATCAAAGTAGTTGATTGATATTGACCCGTAACCATATATAGCTGGTATATCCCCTACTATTGTTGCTTATTATCCCCCATGATTAACCATTAACCAGCTAGTTAACCATTACTATTGGTTGGTTCATATTGACCCATAGCCTTATGAAAGCTTATTATTGGCACCATCTCCCTCCGTCCAAGGCCCCCGGACCAGTTTGAAGCTCACTCGTGGGAGTGTCGGGCTGGCCATCTCCCCTGCTCTGCGGAGTAGCATCAACTGCAACGCGGACGCGGATGCCACGCGCAGAACGCAGCTAAAAGAAGCGAAAAACTGTGCGTTCCTCTTTGTTATGTTGCGAAATCATGCAAAATACCATTGTTCAATCATTGTATGGAATTTTATTCCTGAGTAATCAGGCCAAATACCATTTTGAATCATTGTACTGATTTCTATTTCAAAGTAATGCCAACCAATGCTAAGGAATCCTAAGCAATGCCAACCTATGCATCGCTGATCATGCTCAAGATGTTTCATTCACCACATTGAACCTGACCACGTCTTGTGAAGCCTGGATGGTCATTGGAAACAAACTTGACAAACAGAGTGACGTTTCAACCCAAATCGTCGGCTGTGCAGTTGTGCAGTTTGATTCGGGTTGCGTTGATGCTGTCTGAGTGTTGCCATCTAGGTGTAGAAGTTGTTTTGATTCCATGTTTGGGTCTTTCAAAATATTATAAAGCAGTGTATGAGCCACTAACACCAGCGAAAGAATGCACGAAAGCCTGCGCTCTGCAAGCAAAGTTGCAGAAAAAGCGGTCGCGGGAGTAGCAGTTCACGAGTCAGCACTAGCATCTTCGGAGACACCGTGACATCTGCAGTGCATCTGATTCCTACTTGTGATGGCCCACTGAGTTGGACATTTGTATGCCTTCAAACTCATACCAACTGAAACTAGGACCCAAATCAGTTGACTCACAAAATGCATTTCCCTTGTTGTGTACCGCTTGTCAGCTGCCGTTTTTCGCCTCATGATCTGGCAACGTGAGAGGGGGTGTGCTGCAGTCTCTGTGAAATCTCTCTGTGTCGCTTGATTCAAACGACCACCACCCTCCTGAGACACATCTGACCACCTGACAAGGCTATCAAAATCTCACTCTTCCTTGGCTTCCTCCTCCTTCTCTTCCTGCACAGCAGGCACATACATAGTTTTCGAGATATCTATATCGTATATGTATGTATGGTTGTATGTCCAGCTATTCACTTTTACGCTAATGCGTACATACAAACTCGTGTATGCAAAACTGTCACCACTGATATGTGGATATGATCTGAAACTGTGGTGATCAGGGCGCTTCAACAGTCTCAGGTTCATCGCCAGCTCATGCCACCAGAAATACTGTGCAGGGTACCCTCAAACTGATCTTTACACAGCTTGGGGATGTTGAAGGAGTGAGGAGTTGTCGGTTCACTGGATAATTTTCAAAGGGATTAACAGTACTCATTTCTGGGAAATGTTGTTTTGGAAACATGCATGGAATCTAGAGATGATCTGTATATCTAGATTCTATATATGCAAACAGCAAAAGCGAGCACAATGACTAGGATGAATCGTCCCAAGATCAGAATGATAGACAAGCCACATGTCCAACAATTCTCACCCGAAGACATGGTGCTTTCTCAAAACAGGGAGCCCACAAAGAGTGGGTTGATTTACTATACCTGCTTCATGTAAAGAATGATAACATAGGGGGTTCCCCTGGTGACCAGGTGAACCCCCTTTCTCAAGTCATAGCGGCTTACCCCGGAAATCATCCAAGTCATTCACCATTTACAGTCATAAACCAACCATGTTCAGGATCCCCTATGGCTTGAGCAAGCCCCACAGACTCATCATCCCAGTTGAGTCAGTCGCACCGCACCTTGGTCTCCTCGGCGCCCTCAGCCTCATCGGCAGCGGCTCGGGCGGCCTTCTTCTCTTCGATCTCTTCAAGGCCTGGTGGGAGCACATGGGGGGCATGGCGCACGGGTTCAACATGGCTGTGGTTGGAAGTGAATCCTGGGGTAAACTTCCGTTGGATTCCCTGATTAAACTTCGATCTATTTTCCCTTTAAGAGGTGAAGTGACATCTGGGCTAATCGAGTGAACCTTCATCACACGCAAAGGATATTCCTTTGAAAAGGAAGGTTGATTTGACACAAACAAGGTATCAGCGATCGTGAGATCAGAAGATCACCCAATACTGCTTGTTCCTACCCAAAAAGTTTCACAAACAAAATCACTACACCAAAGGACGAAATGTCATAGAAAATCTGACTGGGTGATTTTTCTGGGAAGGATCGAAAGGGGTCAAAAAGAGCAGGGTGAATGCAGGGAAGGAGCTGCGAAGCGTCTCCGTGGGTCAAGCAAGTTGAAGCAACGAAACACAAACAAATATGCCATACCTAGTACATCTGCATCTGCAAGGCAATAAATCTGAGTGGCTTACAAACCAAGCGGCGTGCCAAGAGGAAGCCACTTGGCTTTGGGGGCCTCTTGAAGTAAATGCAAGCCGCTACATAGAATTCAAACAGGCAGAAAGCACAGTTGTTGGATTTTTGGAAACGAAGGCAGCTAGAAAAATGGAGCCGGAGGCTCTTGCTGCTGAAGTCTGCCCAGCAGAAATCCAACAAACAAAAAAGCGACAAATCCCTTTGGGGGCAAGATCTGGTATACAGTCCTGGGCAATACATCGCTAAAGGGCAACCCGTGCAGCAATTCATGCTTGAAGGGGTTCGAGAGTGAAAGTGCTCTAAGTCTTCGATCGCCTTGCCCACATTGCCACTGGAAATCCAACCCCCGGCTGACCCTCCAGGATGCGCTTCTTCTGCTCATCTTTCGTCTGTTCCCACTCCTTCACCTTCACCTGGAGCCCGCAGATTTGAAGGAATCCCCACAAATCGACACGAGTTCACATGTTGTCACATGCTGCCTTTGACAGAGGTTGTCATTGACACATGTTGTCATCGGTCATCATATATGGTCTTCCCACTCAAGTACAAGACGAAGCTATCCAAAACACAGCCCGTCGGGATGTGGAAGTGCTGAATTTCCGGTGTCTAGACTTCTAGAACCTTGCATCTTTCGCACATCTTGGCACACATGGCTGTGGGTCAAAACCCTGTACCCCTGGTTCCCCGATCATCAACTATTGTTTTCCCTATTATTGCTTGGGCAATAACCACCATGAAATTGGTTGGTTCACTGCTTGACCCAGTTCGCCACATCTTGGCACACATCTTGGCACATCTTCGCACCTTGTAATCCTCCAGGAGTCCTTCCAACTTCTCCAACAGCGCCGGGACCTCATCGGTGGACATCGGGGCATCCAACTCCAGCTGCTTGAAGAGGCTGAAGGTGCCCGCGTTGTGGCGGATGGGCTTGGCAGCTGGGGCAGATTCGCCTCGCTGCGGCAATGGTTCGTTGTTGACGGCTGCAACCATGAATCAAGGTTACCTCACTTGACCACATAGCCCTGATGTCCACAGTTGCTGGTTGTGGTCATCGTGCCATCTCGGCAGCCCTTGTTGGCTATTTCAACAAACCGACTGGAAACTAAAGTGAATCCACTGAGTTGATAGTGCCGGCAACTGTTCTCCTAAGCCTTGGCATGTTAGGCATCATGTTGCAACCAGGGAATGGGAGACATGAAACCTGGGACCATGCGCTCCCTCAATGCGGTTGCAACCATTGACAGGGAATCCGAGGATGATAATTGGACCAATTCAGATCCACCAATGTGTACGTTGACATTGACACACCTAAAGGAATTACGGGTACAATCGCCACCCTTCCTGCTTCTGACCCACAGGGCTTGGCTGGCTCGGGTACAACTACTTTTTTGGGGTCAAGCAACTGCTCTTGTTTTTGCTCTTGCTCTTCTTGCCCTTGGTTGGTGCGAAGTAGAACTCCTCCTCTCTGTCCTGGCGCGTGCAAGTGTTGTAACGGTGCTAGGCCTGCACGGCCTACGAGGCCCTGGTCAACTGAATGTGTTTCTGAGCAGTCTCTCCTCCTTGCGGACGAGCACTTCTTCGCCCTCCTTGTTGTTGTGGACCACCTCCTTCTTCTCGTCCTGACCAGTTTTTTGTGAGAGTTCCCAAACTGCTTTGGGAGAATCGTCTTCAATTACTTAGTCATGGCTGAGTCTCCAGAGTGAAACCTGGTAGCTGGCTGCACCTTCTTGTCTTCGGCCTTGGTCTGCACCAGGTTCTTGCAGAAGAGAATGGTCTGCTCAATCAAGGTGATCTCCTTAGCAGAATGTTTCACTTTCTCTCTGGGTCAAGTGCCCGAGACAGAGGTGACCTGGTGCGCTTCAGCATTTTGGCCGTTGGTGCAGAAGTGCCTCTAAACAGCTCAAGAGATCTGAATTTTACTTTTTTCTCTGTATTCAACACCTGCAGATCTTATTTGCATGGATATTTTCTCTGTATTCAACCAACACCTACAGATGTTCAAGGTCACAGATTCAACCGATCTCCGTATATAGTAATCTTCAAGGTCACCTGATCTCAACAGCTTCAACCAAGGCTCAGAGATGTAGGGCTGGGTGTCCAACTCCTCAGCCTTGCGCTGCTTGCGGCGAAGGTCGATCTCCTTCTGACGCTCAGCCTTCTCGGCCATGACCCTCTCCTGTGCCGCAGGCTGCCGCTACACCAGAGGCTACAACCTGAACATCACCAGAAGATTCCATTGGCAGAATCGGTTCTTGGGTCGGCATGGGAAGCTATGTCCCATAATCAGGTTTGAACAAGAGCCATCTCCATCCAGCAAAGTGAAGTGCCCTGAAAGCAAACGAGGAGACCGTTCAGGCAAGTTTCTGTCTGATTTAGCATGATCTGAAGAACACTATGGAGACATATATTTCGAATTCCATGCCCTTGCCTAAAGCTTTCGCAACAAATATCCGCCACGACGCCACAGCAAACCAGACGCGCAACAGGCCTGACGGGCTTTCTTCAGCTCAGCCTCAACAGGGAAGGTGCAATAACTGTCAGGATAAGCAAAAGTGACAAGCAGCAAACGGAGTTCTTCATCATCCCGTCTTTCCTGATGTGCGTGTTTCTCCAAGTAGGGGTACCCCCTAAATCATCCATTACTATTTTATAGTAATAAACCTATAGTGTAGGACCCCCCAAAACATCCATTATTAGTGATTCATAATTCATAGTTCTGATCGTCCACCTATAGTAATAAATGGTAATAAACCTGTAGTAGCACCCCCAAAATCATCCAATAGTAACTATTTATAGGAATAAACCAACCATTTCGGGGGTTCCCTATGGCTTGAGACACCCCAAGCTGTGGCACCAGCGTCACTTAGACCGACGGTCGAACGGTACCCGTGCCTGGTAGGCGTTGTACTCGCGCTCCTTCTGCCGGAACTCATCACGAAGCTCGTTGCGCTCCTTGATCTTGTCCTGGCGCGAAATGGAAATGGCTATGGGTCAATATTAGTCAACCAATCATTGGGGATAATAACCAACAATAACAAGGAAACCAATGGTTAATGATGGGGAACCAGGGGTACGGGGTTTTGACCCACAGCCAAATGGCGACCAGAGTGAAACAACCAACGAACTAGAAAGCCATTAGTTGGTTGGTTCATACAAAAGTATAGTTGGTTTGTTCTTAGTGTTGATGGTTATCCCCCATGAATTACTGGCAAGGTCGCCTATGTTTCAATATGAAGCAACCAACTTTCGTGGGAGATAATCATCAACAATGATAGGGAAACCAATGGTTCATGATATGACAATAGTGGATGGCAATAAATAATAATGGATGAACGATATGATTGGCAATATTAAACCATGATTAACAATCATTAGTTATCAATAATCTTAATGATAAGTATTGTTAATAGACCAATATTAATGATGATTGATAATCTATACATAAATACACAATTCATTACCACCAATATGTTACTACTACTCAATTTGCATGTCTATAAACAATAGCAACAAAGCAACAGAATCCCGGTCACGTTGCTTTTATGAAGCACTACGAGCGCCATACACATGATATACGGCTATGGGTCAAGACCCTTGTACTCCTGGTTGCTTTCCTTATTATTGTTGGCTATCATCCCCCATGAAATTGGTTGGTTAATATCGACCCATGGCCATATCCCATGACCATTTCCCATTCCTTCCAATCTCCCACAGCCCGGATCGAAGATCGTCGTCCTGGATCTCTTTGCCGATGTTATCGCGCTTCTCCAAGATGTCGGACATGTCTCCCAGCTGGGCCTTACGGCTCTCCTGCAACTCCGTCATCTTCTCCTGGAACGAAGCGTCGCGTGACCGGTTATCAACCACTGGTGAAGCAAGCTGCTGCTTGACAATGGTTGGCTGATGTTTTTTGAAAATGGCTGCTGGTTAATCAAGGACTCTAGTCAAGCCTGACTATTAACCATGATCAAACGTTGGCCAACCATTGTCAAAGACTATATACCATCATCAACCATCAACACGGTTGAATGATCTTCCTTCAAAACAACATTTTCAACTTCACACATCATGAATGAAACATGTGTAGCGCATCTAGAGCATCCGACAGCGCGAAACTCAAAAGCCGAAGAGAACAAGCTGCGTCTTCTCCAATTTTGATGCCCATGAGCACATATGATGCCTACTGCTCAATTTTGGTACTGTGTGCTAGACAGTTCGAAAAGTCTGAGCCACTTCAAAATGATATCTGCATCGGCCAACTATGCTTGATTGAGAACCCAACGCTTGAGAAGCCTTCCACTGACCCGCCCCAAGCCTGGATCTTCTTCTTCTCCTCACGGTAGCTCTGCATCTCCTCACAAGAGGACCCGTGGAGAAATTCAATCACAATGAGCTGGTATCTGTTTTTGTTCACCTCCTTGTGAGTTCCAAATGGAAAGTGAATGTGCCATGTTGCTTTTGCCAATTCTGTGCATTGTGTAGAGAGATCACCCACACACGCAGGACAAAAAGAGCACCATACCGATGATGGGCGTAGCCAGGGATACTTTCAAGGTGTGTACTGTTCAAATCTGGAAGGAACAAAAAAAGCAATATTGGAATAGAAATTGTATTTTAAGATGATATCATGTAATATCCGTAATACGAGTTCCTATCCTATGCCAATTTGGTTCTTGGTCTGCTGGTGACCCTTCACTGAAATAACTTCCACAAGGCTCCTGGTTGATTGCCGCCTTCTGCTCCTTCATGGACATGCCAGGGTCGAAGTTGGACAAGTTCCTCAGTCTGCTCCATGCTGAAGTGAATTCTGGTACTTTGGAACATTGGGGACTAGAAAGGCTAGCAACATGAGAGACGCACAGAGTGGACAATCAATCGCAGCTTTCAATAGACAAAATTGAATTCATTTGCATTCTACATAGGGGAAAAAGAATTAGTCTATCTGATGGGTTACCAATGTTTCAGCATCTCACAGAACACCTAAGCAACAACAGTGGATGCGAAGTATGCGACAAAAAGTTGCATCAAAAGCCCGAGCAGTCCAACTACAGGGGCAAGTGGCTGCTCCATCTGTTGAACCTGATTCACCTTGGAACGGTTCTTCTTCAGCAGCTGAATCTCAGCCAAGAGCTTCTTCTCTTCCTTCGACACCGGAAAGGTAACAACATAAGGCAGTCCAAGGAATACAAGGAGTGTGAGGAATCTAAGGAATCTAAGGAGTCTAGTGAGTTTAAGGAGTCTGTGGCTTGATGACCCTCTCCTTGAGTGGCACGGACTCGGTGCAAAGCTGGAACTCGATGCTGGCGATGCGGTTGTCGATCTCCTGCTCGCTGTTGTAGCCCATGGACTTCCTGCTCCAAGGCTGACCTTACAGTGCTGCTTAACATTGGTAAGTGTTTCGCTTAGCGGCTTAGCTTAAGCAATTTGCGTTACAGGTGCAGCTTGTCCCCAGCCCACTGATCCGGCGCTTCCAGGTCAAGACTCCATGCGCAAACGTGCAGGCACTTCCACGAGTGCATTGCCCCACGGCAAAGAATTTGCACAAACGAGTTTTCTTGTGAACCTGCAGATAACAGCAACAACAAAGATAACAGCAACAACAACAACAACAACAAAGATAACAGCAACAACAAAGATAACAGCAGCAACAACAACAACAACAACAACAACAACAACAACGACAA
>VSDK01005956.1:0-13934 GCA_009767595.1 Symbiodinium kawagutii
CATTTGAGTGAACTATCCTCTGCTTCATCCACGGCTGCATTTGCATCATCTGCGCATCCAGAAGTGGCACCGGGCTTCAGCAGAGCTTTGCCAACATGATCCTGCCACATTGCAGTCATCTCTACTGTCAGCCGAGCTGGCTTGGCAACCAAGATCGCATCCAAGTCCTGTGCATAGTCCCTTAGTTGCTCCAGAAAAAAGAACATGCCAAATTTTTATTTCATTCAAAACGCACATAAAAAATGAACATTAAGTACATCCTGTTTCGAACAACTTGATTCAAAATTTAAAAACACATGCTTGTTTTGTTCAAGTAGCTCGCTCATGAAGCAAGCCTCCATGGAATCCAGCATGGTCTGGGTCACGTTGCTGTCGTTCGAGCACTCGTTCAAGACCCATACATAGAGACAACAATGATTGACATTGGCCACCCACAAATCATCAGACCATCTCATCCGGTTCCTCATGCTCTTCTTCATGCGACGTGCGTTGACTGACCACCACAAGTTGTACTTCATGAAATGCAGGTGCTGGACATTTGGTGTCACCTAAGGTCTCCAGGTTAGATTCAATGGAAAAGAAACTCTTCCAACCGAAAGGGAAAAACATTTGGACTAATGACTACCAAGTAGCTGTGAGGATCTTTTCCCAGAATGGTGTCAATCCCTTTGGTGCTTCATTGAGAAGGTGGCGCTTGTTCCGGAGGAGCGCTTCACTGTAACCTGATTGTGCATCCTTTGGAAAAACTATCTGCTCACCCCTTACAAAACCAAATATTGGAACTAAACACCATAGTGCAAATCAAATCATAAAATGTTATCACAAAATCAAATCAGAAAACGTTATCACAAAATCAAACAAAATGTTTTCACAAAATCAAACCATAAAATGTTATCACAAAATCAGGTCCATGTACCACTTTCTTCCCACTTGTTGTGGTCCAAATGCGAGCGCAAGAGGCTGCGGCTCACCTCATCCAAGCCAATGATGACACACCAAATGGCTTGGGCCTGATCAGGACTGATCTGCCACTTCTTGATGGCTGCATTTGCTCGGTACCCATTGTATCGAGAAATGATATCCTGTAGGATCTCACTGTCGTTCAATTGCTGAGAAGCCTCACACTGCTGACGTTCTTTGACCATTTTCTCGAAGCGAGTTGCCAGCTTGAGCACCTGCAGGTCAAAGCTTAGTAACCATCATTACAAACCAACCCCACTACAGAACCCAACATTGCAACAAGTGAAGAAAACAAAGATTTTGCTAAACAAGTTGAGCTGCATCTTTGCGTTGTCTCTCCGCACCTTGAGTGGACAGCTGAATCCCTTCAAAATTCACTGCCTCGATGTCGGAGCAAGCTGTGATGGAGCATGGCAAATTGAAGTACTCCGAGATCGCTGGAAGCAAAGGAAGGATGAGGTCCTGCATCATTCTGCTGCCCCATTGGTTTCCCCTGGGTTAGCTTTGGAAACATTATTCAACACACATCAACCAAAGTTTAGGCACTGTATCTGTCCTTTCCACTGATTGGGTCGATATCTGCAGCCACCAGGAGAAGAAACAATCCACTGGTCCTCAGACTCATTAACTGAATCATTAACCAATGTACATGGCCAAAGGGAGGAAAAGGTGAATTCAAGTTAATCGCAAAAAATAGCCAAATCATAACCATGGAACAGCCTTGTGAAGCCTTTCTTGATCGCGAGAAAAGGTTCATCAGGATCCAACTGCGCCCGCTTTGGATCTGCCACATTTAGGTCCAATGGTTCTCTGTGCAGCCGTGAGCCACTGAAAAGGAAAGAAATAGTGCATGTGATCCAATCCTCAATGCATGGCATATCATCTGGCCTGCAAACCAAAATGGACGACAGGGGTGCCATCGTGACCATGTGCTGATCACCGCCATTGCGAATAAGTGAGGTAACATCCTTAGTTGGAGCTGTTGGCAACAAACCCAAACAAGTATAACCCCCCAAGCTGTTAAAAGCATTTCATACACATATTAAAAGTAAAGGTGTTTCAAAATTATGTTGAATCTTGAGCAGTTGGCTGGGGGGGCAGCAAACTCCATCTTCTGGGAATTCATTTTCATGGCCTCCTCCAAGAACACCTTCAATTTCAGCGTGGTAATTTTGGCAACAGAAGGATCCTTGAAGGCATCCAGCACAAGATCCACGGGATGTGCTGTGGTCATTGTCGAACCAGCTGCTGATGGCTCCACGTAGAGGGACAAATATGACAAAATGTCCTGTCAGGGTGTTGCCAAAAAAAAACATACAGTATCATTGGTCAAAGTCAACCAAAAGAACAAATTTTAATAGATGAGTGATTGACATTTTGTTTTGGAACAGTCGAACCTTCACAAATGCTGTGTCCCCAGGCATCTTTTTCACAGCGCTTTGCCATTCTGTCTTCCTTTTCTTGGCAGCTGGATTCTCCTCACTCTTCCCCTTGGATTTGAGATATGGTTTTGAAGAACATGTTCCAAGTTGCTGATTAGGGCCCAAGAAAAAATTACCAAAGAAGCCGAGAAACAGCAGGTGGCGTCTCTTTCTTCACTTCGGTTTTTCCATCTTCCAATGCGGCAGCAGCCTCTTCCTTCTTTGGGGAAACTCCCAATCCCAAAGCGATCTGGGCAGCCGCAACTCCAGCACGAAGAAGAGGGGACTCCATGGGTCACAGAAGGAGTGAAGTGGGATGGTGAGACAAAAACAAAAACATATAATTTCAGGATACCACTCATGTTCGTATTGAAGTTTGTCATAGGTCGCAGTCTTGATCATGGAAATTCGTCGTAGGTGCCATGGATTTCATTGAAATTCGGCGTAGGTGCCCCCTTGATGAGCCCAAATTCGGCGTAGGTGCCCCCTTGATGAGCCCAAATTCGGCGTAGGTGCCCCCTTGATGAGCCCAAATTCGGCGTAGGTGCCCCCTTGATGAGCCCAAGTTCGGCGTAGGTGCCGGTTTCATCAGCCAAAGTTCGGCGTTGTTCGGGTCCCGAACAACAACGAAATCATGGGATTTCAGCCAAATTGAATCCATCAAAAAAATCAGACGAAACCATTCTACCTACACCAAACTTTTGTACGAAGGCCAGATTGAAATTCGGCGTCGTTCGGGTCCCGACCTACAATGAATTTAAAGAGGGCTATATAAACCTACAACGAAATCCCGATTTTCAAAAATTTCAAGTTCGGCGTCGTCTGTCTAAAGTTCTTCATAGTCGGCGTCATTGGGTACCCGAACAACAACGAAATTTTGCACGAAGGCCAGATTGAAATTCGGCGTAGGTAGAACCCAAAATCACTGACGACTACATCTTCAAATTCGGCGTAGGTCATGGTTCCTTCCATAGCCAATTGTCAAGCCCAAACCTGGTGAACCCTTTTACCTTTTTCCACCCTGGAATTGACTTCGCGGTTGGGGGGCCAGCATGCAGGTTCAACCTCAGCCATGGGTCAGGAATGGATGGCCTGATTTATGATGTCAACACTGCTGCATGGGTCAAAGCTCTGCTGGTAGCAAGCAAACACAACTTGTTGGCTTTGCATTTTTGCTTTCGAACACTGGGTGTAGCATGTGGAGGAAGGCAAACATCAGCTTAACATGAAAAACCAAAATCAGATTAAAACAAACTGATCATTTTGGATACAACATCATTCAGAAAATATGTGAAGGATTCTATTGTCACCTTTGCCTTCTCCAAACTGCCCTTAGGGCCACGCTTGGGCACAATGTCGCTAAAACAACAGCATGCGGCTCCTCACGAGCCTGTGGCATGACCTCAATGGTTGGAGGGGCCTCATGCCAAGGTAAGGCTGGAGGATCATCAGCTGGCAGTTGACCATCTGCCAGAGCACGAAGGTATGTAGATGCTTGTCGGCTTGACGCTGACCCTCCCTGCAAATTGTCAAAGATACTTGCAAGTTCCTTCCACTGCTGGAGCTTCTCAGGGTTCACCCTTCGATAGGGCATGATACCTGAGTCAGTTAGCTGAAGGGCTAAATGGAAAGTTGAACGTGTCTTAGGCCCAAAAGATTCACTGTTTTTCTTAAAACCAAACATTGGAAACACTGGACCTAACCTGTGAACCAGTGACTATGAGTCATCAAAGGAAATTGCGCACGACTTTCATGTGTCAAAACCAGGAGGGGTTGTTGACGAAGCTCTGGTGAACAAATATACTCCTTGACCATAACAAAGACATCCAATGGATGCCGAGCCCTGCGTCGATTGTTTCCTTCATCGCAATCATAATGCTCCGGCACATCTGACAAAGTTTCCCTCATGTTGGTTGCAAAACTTACAAGTTGAGTTGTTTTAAAACAACATGGATGAGTGATTTTTTATATTCATATAGGTTTGTTTGATCTTAAAACCTTGCCTTTGCGAAGCAGGAAGAAGAAAAAGTGATTTGCAGTGGCATCGAGTAGTAGTCCTCCTTCCTGGCTGGATGTAACAAAGCACTTTACTTGGTAAAGCTTTGAACCACTTTAATGAAGAGGTTTGAAACCATTGCAAACAAAGTGAAAACATTTTTGCAACAATGGTCCAGCTTGACTGGCGAAAGCCTCCTGTGGTGATCTGCCCAGTTTCGGATTTTACGGATGATCCTCACATCAGCACTTCCACCAATCCAGCTGCGCATAGATGGAGTGCTGAGCTCATCTTCCAAAATGGATTTCACAGATGCTGCATCAATCATGCTCGAAGAACGGGACAAACGTCGACTCAGCAATCCCCATAGCTGGTCTTAGTTGGCACAGTCTTTATAAAGGACATCATTGTGTGTGTGGGTGGGGGTTGAAAAGAGTTTGGAAAAAGTTTATTTGCATATAAAGAAAGACGAGTTGCCAATGACGTCATGTGTGTGAGACACACGCATCATCAGCAGTATTCCATACCTGAAAGTTCGAAAGAGATGGCCATGGATGACCAAGGGTGACCGTGCAATGACCATGGATGTCAAAGGATGACCATGGATGACAAGTGATGACCATGGATGACACATGCATGGCAAAGGATGACCATCATGAATGACACATGCATGACAAAGGATGACCATGGATGACCATGGATGACTATGGATGCCCATGGATGACCATAAAACAAGAAAAGAGCCACAAACAAAACCATATACCGTGGATGAAGAATATGACAAGAAACAAGACAATAATGGAAACATATAGCAATGGAAAACAAACTTGTAAACAAAATGGGAAAACTTGCCATGCCCAAACAACACACTTTAGTTTGGCATGATTCAGGAGGTTCGATACATAGCCTAGGCAGATGGAATTCTTCAATTCCTTTACTGTGTTGTCGCCGACGATGGCGACTGTATCTGGAGGAACTTGGCCAGTATCCCGGCACTGCTGCATGACCTTTTCAATGCATATCATGAGCAATTCCACAACCAACGAACTGCCATGGGTGGTGTTTTCCTCAAGGATGCCAAGAACCAGATTGTAACCAAACGCCCAAGCTCCATGTATTTTGAGCTTAGGGCGTTCCAGCTTGCTTGCTCTGTAGCAGGAGCGCAAAGAAGGGTCCCGTGGCACTTGGTATTTTGCCTATGCATTTGAACACAGAAAAGATGATATTGATGTTTTTGATTGCGAAACTAGCACCAGCATAATGTGACCAAAATCAATCTTAAGGCAAAAATGATTCCCCATTATGATAAAGCAAAAACATCACCCATCATGACATGAAAACAACATGACAAACTAATAGGACAAAGCTGAGAAACCTGGTCGGCACCATCAGTCATGATGGTGAGCGTTCTGCTCATCTGCTCGCCACTGATGTCCTTGAGCGACCACCATGCGCATCGGTCACTATATTGGTCCACCAAATGGCGTCTGTAAAGTTTCAAAGCACCAAGGCGAACTTCAAGATCCAGCGTTTTGTCTTGGAACCTAAGTTTGTGATAAAATCTGATGTTTGGGGAGCTATGAAGCAGAACTCATATCATTCCAAGACCTTGGAAAAAAACAACAACATTAACATGAACATGAAACCATTGTCCAGTGGCTGAGTCTTCAGTTCTTGGCATACATCGCATTGGGAGAAGCTGCTCTTGTCTCTGAATTTCAGGATCAAAGTCCACTTCTGATTCCAATGGCGAACAAAGGTTCCATACCTGGTTGAATGGTATATTCATAGCACCCCCAAGTATACACAGAATAGTTCAGTTTTTAAAAACAAAATGAATCACATCAAGTAATGACATGTTGCGAAGCTTGTTGGGCAACTCCATGTGCTGCACACCATCCACAGTAGAATTGGTAAATTTCATTGACAGTGCCCGGCGGTAAATACTTCCGAGACAATTTTGACAAATCCTTAGCTGGCGCCTACTTCATAGTTTGATTTGAATCATCACCAACCCAAAAGATATGGAATAAAAAATCTTTTGATCAAGATAAGGCACGGTGAACGCCCCAGTGATTTGCATATTCATCAGGAATGAAGTATTGCTTTGAAGGTAATGGGCCAGGTCATTGTCATTGTCTTCAACCTCTGAAGGAATGATGAACTCATTCTCGGATTCTGAGCTAATACCATGCTTTAAGGTTGACACCTTCGTTTTACCATCTGTTTTCTTTCTTGTTTGTCGCCTCCTTGCAGGTCCAACTCGCACAAACCTAGGTCAGCAGTAGGTTACTTAAAGATTAGAATTAGAGCTGGCAAATAAACCTCCAATTAATTTTCCTTCATTTACTATGGGTCAAAGTGATCAAAGAAACATTGAATGTACAAGTACAAAACAAACAATATGTTTCAATAAAGATGGAATCAAATAACACTTGCAAAAAACTGTATGTATAACACTTGCCATGCATACATGCCCAAAAAAAGCCAAGGGGCTTGTTTGGGAGCGGTTCCGCCACACTGTTGTAAAGCACCATGCAAAAAGCATCTATGGAACTTGTCAACTTGGATGCCTTTGGATGTGGGCCATATCTCATGTCTATGGACCCAATTTTGTCAACACGGTGGCTAGAAATCCCCATAAGAGATTCCCAGCAAGCACGTTTCATGTACTGCCCAAGAAACTGAAACTCCCTGCGGCGGTTGGATGTGCTTTTTCCCAAGTCATCCTGATCTTGCAGAGCTAGGTACAGGATAGCATCTTGTTCCCTCTTGCCTTGCTGCTCAAACTGGTCCATGAACTGCTGCACTTCCTTTAGCTGAAGACTCTTGTAACACAGGCCTTCGGAGCATTTGCAAGCAGCTGATAAGAGCTTGGCCAATCTTTCCTTGGCATTTTTGGAATGAAGCGAAACTGGGAAACCAAAACTGAGACGACAATGGCGAAACAAACACATACATATGAAACACAATGAGACTAAAAATTGAAAACAAAGGTCAAGGGGTTGGTAATTTCTTTCAAGGATCAGGATTGTTTCTAGCTGTTCGTTTTCTCTGAGACACTGGTTTTGATGCCTTGTTTGCCTCCGCAGCTTTAGCGCGACCTTCGTTGTTGTAATGCCTTTTCTTTACAACTGGTTCTGCTCCAGTTGTGTTTGCAGAGCTGTTTGTAAAGAGATGTTTTGTTAGGAACTTGTTGAGGGTAGAAAAATTCATTCTGACAATGGCAAACTCATCCCCCTTCATGTCCTCAGCATCTGCAAAGTAACTCGACTCATCTGAACTGCCATCAGGGTCTGGCTCATCTGGCTCTATACCAAAAAGGCTGCCCGTTGTCTCATCTTCATCCACTTCGTCTCGCAAAAGGCTCAGGCCAGCGCATTGCACCGCTGGTCTCGAACATGTTTGGGAACTGTCTGGCTCAGCTCCTTCGTCTTGAAAGAGAAATGGCGCCCTTTCATCAGCTTCTTCTTGGAACAATCCAGGGCTACTGACTTCATCTGGTTCATCAGCGAAGAGCATCCCATGGCATGACCATGGAAAAGGTTTCAGGACCCTAAAGCTTAATGTTTGTGCCCCCACTAAAACGGAATCCCCAACTGTAGTACTTTGTTTCATAGACTTGTTGAACATTATTTGCTTGTTGGATGATCCTTGTTCTTAAGAAAAATGTTGCTCTCAACATTTGCTTCCTTCCTTTTGGTTTTGGGCCAGGAAATGACTGGGGTTCAAATTTCTGGCGCCGCTGCAAACTCATGCATGCATGCACCATTGCTAGTTGCAAGCACTGCTGCTGAAATACCACCACTTGGTGTCTGGCGGCATGTTCGTGGCTTCTTCGTCATCTGTGCCTCCTGATGTTCAGGGACGTGTTGAAGTTGGAACTTCCACAGGTAAGTCCTTGAGTTTGAATTTTAAGACTTTGACGGGTTCTGATGAATGAACATCAAACATTGGTTGTTCTGTCCTCAGCATCGTTTCCAATTGGCTCTAGGCAGATCATTGCCTGGCTGAACAAAGGATGTGGGGATTGTTGGAAACATGAGAACAGAAGCAGAGCAAAAGAACAAACAGGCGAGGAGAGCGGTCAGAAGGATAAAGCCCACACAAGGTATGTCCATGCCATTGCCAGCAAGCACTGCCTGTGCACAAGCAGTTGGAATCGCTACTACTGAGAAACTATATTTTGTTGTGGTTTTAATTTCAACTTGTTTAGTTAAATCTGGCCTTGCCACGGTTCTTGACCATGCTGAAATCTTGTAGCTCCACACCAGCAGCCATCGCCATTTCTTCTGTTGTTGGAATGCCCAGCGCAGCCTGCATTTCCATTCCAAGCAATGGACGGTCATGCTTCTTGCTCCACCTGAATGGGAGGCATCGCAATCAACAGCAACACAAGAACCAATTGTGATATTTGGGTTGGGAATTAAATGGGACACATGGGGGAACATGGGAACCACAAAAAATATATGATAAGCATGTTTGACCAGCCACAGGGTGCCACTGGATGTTGCAAATGTCGGCAGGCTTCCATCTGAAGTGCTCACACGACCTCTGCCAGTCTTGGGATTCTGTGACAAATCCTTAGTTGAGTGTCACAAGTCAAAGAGTCCAAGATTCGGTTCGAATCCTCTTAACCATTTGACTACACATATAGTAGTCACAAAAACCAGCAAATAGAAATTTGTACTTCAAAAAAACATTTTTCAAAAACCTCCCAAGCTCAACCGCCAAGAGTCATAGACCAGCGCTGTTGGATGCTTTTTGGCATACACTTCTTTGAAATCAGACGCCGAGGTGCACAGGCTCACATCAAACATGTTGTGCATACCGCATTCTTTGTCCTAGGGGATGGTGCTGATGCCAATACCATTGAATAGTACTTAAATCAATTCATTGAATTTCGTGGCCAGAAAACCGCCTCCAAAAAGTTCTGAAGTCAAACCAAGGTACAAGCCCCTCCTCGTCGAGGAAATACATATCATCTGCAGACAAGTGAAGCTTCTGGTGGGGCATGGTGAGCTTCAGAATTGCCCTCAGATTGGGCCCACGCCAAGCGAGACGCTTCCTGTCATAGCCAATTCTGTAACAACGCAACCTTCAGGGACAAAAATACATACATGCTATATGTTTTTAAATTCTGAAACAATATGATTGACCAAAACCACTACCCAACCACATCCAAACCATTTCAAAACATGGAGCACCGGTTCATCGGCTTCCCGAATCTTTGTGGGGAAATGACCGTCTCTTGCAAGTTGTAGACGCCACCAAGCTCGTCTGTCAAGAACCGGCGTGGAAATTGAGTCACGTTTTCATGTACCCACCATCTGGGCCTTAGAATTTTGTGAGTTTGCAAGCCACAAAACGAAGAACAAAGAGCCAACAACAGGATCAATCACAACATAGAAGCAACCCTGTGAAGTAATATGGCAAAGAACTAACTTGAAGGAAAAAACCAATCAAAGAAATCAACCACACTAAAAAAAAAGACTTGCATTGTATGCAGTTGGTTCGCCGTGTCTGCAACTTGTCCTTGATCCACGTCTTCTGCACCTGTTTCTTCTTCTTGTCTTTGGTGTTGAATCCTTCTGACTTGCCAAGCCTGAGCTAGACACTGACAAAGCAAGCAACACGAACAAAATTTCGAAGATAAAAGGCACACACCCAAACCCCACCAAAAAAGAAAAAGCACTAAATGATAATGCAAGCATCCGGGAGAAAAGGACACACGGTGTTCCTTCACATGCGGCGTTTGTCCATTCTGGATCTTCTTTTGGCGCACGAGGGCAATTCTTTCGATGAGTTGCACATGGCGCTGTAGGAACCTAAGCTCAGCCGGCTGCAAATAGCACTAAAGGCTTGGGTATGTTTCCCTTTGAACAAGTATCCAAAATTAAACATCTGAAAAATCTAAACGAAAAACGCTAACTCAACTTGATCTGAAGGACCAGCTTCATCCCTCGAATCTCAGCATCGGAGTCCTTCACGAAGGTGAGCATATCTTTGAAGCAACAGCGGTCTGGAAAATTCGCGGCTAGGAACCTCACACTGTGACAGAATTACCAAATTGCAGTGAATCACTTTAGGAACGAGGCATGCAGGGGCAAACAAATAAGCAAGCAAAACATAGCAAAACATCTTGAACAAAACTTAGCTGTTTGCCAAGCAGCTTCTGGGGGTTTTTCATGATATCACATGCTCTGCCAGGTTTGTAGGCCAAATCAAACCCGTACCTTGTTTGCAAAAGACCGATGGGGAACTAAAAACAAATTGCTGTACAGAAACAAAAGCAAGGAAAGAAAGTTTGTACCAAACCAAACCAGCGTCCGTCGGCGGCAAGCTGTGCTCAACTGTTGCATGGCAGCATGTGGGCAGTCCATACCTGTGAACAAGCTGTCGAGCACCACCTTGGACTTCTGCAGCTTGGATTTCACTTCTTCTGCCCCAAAAAGCCTCCTTAGATGTGTCTTCGGCATATGAACATGCATCATATTGTTGTTCATTGTGCCTATGAATGTAAACTTATGATATGTATACATGTATCTGCATGTAAAAGATACAGGTATATGTATATATATATGTATTTTTTATATTTTTATTTTTAGACAACAATAAACTGCTTTATCCAAAAAGATGCCAGAAAAACTTGGAGACCCCAAGAATGTCCATGCTGAGGCTCTCAAAGCGAATGAGCACACGATTGGCCCATCCGAAGAGTTGAGCATAGGTCTTCGGATTCTCCATCCTGAGTTGGACCCCTTCTCTGAAAGTAATTTCAAAATACAAAACCAATCTAGAAATTAAATAACATCAGACTCATGGAAACACCCTTACTTAGGCAAAAATGAAATATGTTAGTTTTCCTTTGCTTGGACGAGAGTCGAAACAGCCATTCTGGCAGACATCTGCGGGTCAGGATCGTCGATGCCATCATCATCATAGTCTCCAGCAATACCTTTGCGGCCTCAGTTGTGGTTGTGCGCACGTGGGTCAGAGAGAGTTAGAAGTAAAGTATTTGGTAGGACTTGCCAATCTGATCAAGCTAGGAGCCTGGTTGAGGGTCATCTTCCTGTTCATCTGGCTCATCTGCAAACAATGCATGATTCTCCTGCAGGGACTTAGGTGAATCCCCAATGTCAAGACCAAAACACATCATGGTTTCAGAACAATTATGGTTTTCAAAACTCCTGCACCTCTTCACTTTCGGAATCTAGCAGGCGTCTGGACTTGGAACCCATTGCTACCCCCACACAACACCCAAAGGGAGCGTTGAACTTGAGCAAAATGCTTTTTGCAAGGGGATCTGTTGCCTAGTGCATTGAAGGGTTTTATGTGTGTGTGTGTGCATTTACCGATCTTGCCTGTTGAAGTCAGCACGTGTAGCAACATTACCATCACCATCAACTACCACAGCTGAACTGGTCCCACAGCTGAACTCGCGTCATAGAGCGCAGCAAATTTTGACAGGCTCCACGAATCTCCAGTGCCAAAACGCAGCTGCCAGCAATGTGCTTTGCCAACCACCATCATCCTAGGTCAAGTGCCAAAAAAGAAACAGGATCCAACCAAACAAGGGAGGCATTAACCAACCACAAAGAAACAATGTGAAACACACAATCAAAGATGCATCATTAAAAAGAAAAGAAAACATTACAACTAGAAAATGGTTTGTCCTTAGGCATCCAAGACTCCATAGCAGCTAATGCAAGATGTTGCTCGGATTCGTGTCGATCACCTAAGCGTTGACTGATGAGGTGCGTGGTCCCCTTTTTTAATTCCCCACTCTTTGACATACAGTAATATGTTTGTGAAAAAATGGTTTTTGGATGTTTGGAATTTTCATTCAATGGTAGAGTGTCTGCAAATTCAAAGTTCCTGGCTACTCATCTTCAAAGTTCTGACAACCTATTGACATCAAACACAAAATAACACAAGTGTTGTTGACTGAGTTGCCTCTATATGTTTAGCGCATGGTATTCAAAAAGCAGAAGGAAAGCTTACTGAATGCAAAGAGTTGAGCATTTCTGTTCAGAGGCGAGGCACTGAAGCTGGTATCTTAATATATTGGATCAATTGCATTGAACATTTGAATCCTCTCATCGCTTGATGGCAACGCGCTTGCCACTTCATAGTTCCTGACTACTTTTCTTGAGGGTTCTGATGATCCATAAAAATGAAACCCAAAACTTCGTGGAAGACAAAACATAAAAAGTGATTGCTAGATACGGAAGAGTAGATTCTTGGCATAGTCTTCATCCTCAGCAGAAGCAAAGACCCGAGAAGTCAGCCGAAAAGCAGTGCACCGGTCTCCTTCATGTTCAGGCGTCTTGTAGACGAGCAGCAATTGCCATGGAGACTCCCAATAGTACTCAGTCTGGATGCTCACAGTGTACCATTGTGGTAGACCATTGGGATATGCGCGAGACTGAGTCAGGGTTAGAGACAACGGAACAACATACCATCTGGCCATGATTCATATCCAATGACAACAATTTCCCAAAACTTCTTGAAATAGAACATTGCTAGGATTTGTCTTGAGGAACATCGCAACACTTCTTGTAAATCTGCTGCAGAGCATAGTATTCAAAGCAGTGGCGAGCTTGCAACGAGGACCACTGATCTTCTTTAATGTGATCCCAAGGCTTATCCATGGTGCTGTCGAAATCCATGGTCTGGTATTCATACATCTGGGGAGGAACAGTGCCACTGCAGGGCCAAAGCATACCTAAGTGTTCTAGCCCACCCATACACCAATTGATACACAGATCGTTGGCCTTGAAAAAATTGTATTGATCTGGTTTGACAGGTGTTGAAAAACATAGCAAACTCTAAACCCCAACTTCCCCCTGAAGGATAACTATTGCCAAGATGCCAACATGCTTACGCATACGATTGAACTGGGTCAACCGCACACCAACTGCTGGAGCAGGATTGCCACCGTTGTATGCTATGATGCGGTTCAACAAGTCGTTGTCACACCATTTGGTTGGCTCCTTTGGCCTTTTCCTACCACGACGAGCTCCAATGGGTATGTTGTCACCCATGGTTTCTTTTGAGCCGCCGGCTGGGTTTCCGCGAGTTGTCATTCAAATCGAAAAGACAGAGCAGCAGCCCTTTCTGATAATTAGAACCCTTACATATTATCTCCAACCACATAAACAACACAACAGGAGCCCCTACTAATCATTAGAACCCTTACAAATTATGCCCAGCCACATATAAAAAAGCCCAATAGCTGCCAAAGCTGACTCCAAGCAGGGAGCATGGAGCAGCAGGGAGGGAAATGGTTCATGGTTGTTGAAAATTGTAAAAAACATGTTTGGACATTCCAAACCATTTCAAATGGGAAGGGAGGGAAGGAAAGTATTCAAAAATAACATCAGCTTTCGGCCTCAATGCTTTGTAGCTTGGCGCTGCAAAGCTTTGGTCTCAATGCCTTGTAGTTTGGCACTGCAAAGCTTTGGTCTCAATGCCTTGTAGTTTGGCGCTGCAAAGCTTTGGTCTCAATGCCTTGTAGTTTGGCGCTGCAAAGCTTTGGTCTCAATGCCTTGTAG
>VSDK01005958.1:0-13206 GCA_009767595.1 Symbiodinium kawagutii
TTTTTTTATTTAGCCTTAAAAATCTTAAAACACTTAAAGGGAAACTAACTTAATATAGTAAGAGAAATTATGGAAGAAAGAACACAAAAGTGTGCTACTTGTAAAAGAGAAAAGGCCGATTTGTGTTATACTTACGGTCTGCTTAGTTGCGATAGATGTATTGACAGGAAAAGGGCATACAATAAAAAGAAAGCAGAAGAAAGAGCAATATTACATCCCACAACTTACTGTCACATCTGTGAGAGAACAATTAGAATAGAGCGATGGGACGAACATATCAATTTAAAACCTCACAAAATCAATACACTAAGGTATGATTAC
Organism: Symbiodinium kawagutii; assembly: GCA_009767595.1. Lineage (NCBI taxonomy): Eukaryota > Dinophyceae > Suessiales > Symbiodiniaceae > Symbiodinium > Symbiodinium kawagutii. The sequence goes on from VSDK01005958.1 coordinate 322, forward strand.
TACAATAAGCTTGAAGACACACCTGAAGATGAAAAAGAACCTTTGCAAACTGAACTCACTGAAAACATCAAAAAAATCTTACGGTCACCTTGGTGAAAAAAACACACAATAATTCATAATAATATTTTTATTATGAAATATTTTTTTTTACTTTTTTTTGGGCTGGAAGATGGGAAAACTGGGGCTGTTAGAATTTTAGGTGGAAGAATTATTATGAAATAATATTATTTGATTTTTTTGGTGAAATAATATTATTTAATTAGAATTTAGGTGGAGGTGAGGTGGTGAGGTGAGGTGGTGGGAGGCAGGCAGGATAATGGTATGATAGGTCTGGGGGCGGAGGATGGGGGAATGAAAGATGGGAAATCTATCCTCTAACTTTAATTAATCATTAATTATAATATATATCATTGATTTAATTTGATAATTGATATGCTACTAATTTTTGCTACCAATTTGTTTTCCGCTTCAGCAACGCTCTTCTCCTGCTCTTTGAACTTCTCCGCTTGCGTGGCCGTGGTGAACTCCGGCAGGCGCCGTTCGGCCGTGTGAGCCACATCCTGGTGAGAGCCGTCGACCCTGGACCCCCTTGCGGCCACAGAAAAATCCTTCAGGTGAAGCAGTTCAAGTAGAATCACGTCATTAACTAAGCTGAAATGATTGAAATGCTTCACCTGAAAACATGTCAGCTCCTTGGAGTAATGACCTGTAATAAATCAAGTATCATTCATTGCTCCATTTTATTAACGAAGCTCCTTTTGCATCTCAACATGATCGCTTCGAGGATTTTCCCAGTCATCAATTCTCACCTCAATAGTGCCACTTTCATGGTTTATCCCAACCAGGTGCTACACTTGGCTGTCTCGAGAATCTGCCATACTGTTCACCATTACACCGGCCTCGCCCACCAAGTCCATGGCATTCCATTGCAGGTCTTCCAGTTCTGCCACACGCCTTTCAAGATCCTTAGTAACGAACTGTGTTTCAACATCAATCTGATTTTATGGTTTGCTCCTTGTAGGAACCCCGGGGAAGCCGCAGAAAGCTTCAGGAAGCTATGCCCCCTGAGTGGCACCCCCATCCTCCAACACAGCTCCCCCACACTGCTTCCAGGGCACCGCCAAATCAGTGCCCTCGATGAAGGCCATCTTTCGAAGTTCACTTCCATCCTTTCGCGCCTCGGCCACCTGGGCGACAGCCGCCTGTGTTACCTTGGGAATACCATGGAATACCTAATTTGTCCTAACAAATCACAAGGACATCATATAAACATATATATAAACTACCTAGTGAACATGACCTACACCCATGACATCTTTTTTCCTCAGACGCTTTTTTCGTCCTTTTTCCGAAAAGATCCTCAAGGATAGAAGTCATACTGTTGTGAGCAGCTTATGTTCCTGCGCTACCATGCCATGCCATGCGTGCCATGCGAGCTGCTGTCGTCCTTCTGGGCCCACGCAAACGCATCTCCTGCAGTGTCCCTGTGTCTCTCCTGTCTTGGCGACTCATCTGAGGTGAGCTGATGGGATCTACAAGAAACATCAAGAAAGCTGGTGATGACCATCTGGGGCCGGTAGTTTTCGTGGGAGATTAGCAGTTGCACAATGCACATTGTTTCACTACATCAGGAAGGTCAAAAAGGAAATGAAGCTTCAGTTGGCTCATGAAATGGCGCTTCCCCTCCAGTCCTCGAGAAAAAGGAAAACTCTGCTCGCACAAATGGCGATGGGCCCATCTCCTCATTGATTACCTGCAAGACTGTGCAAAAAGGAAAGTCGCAGACTCCAAAGGGCCAAAGAAAATTACACCGAGACAAATAGGACAGTCACCATGTCACAAGTTGGCAGCGGCTGATAAAATACTCCCAAAAATACCTTGGACATGTCTGAACACCACCCTGCGACAGCCTGCACGTTACTGGAGAACTGCACGACATCCCTTGTTTTGACCGAGGCGCAAACCGGACAGCCTAAGTCTCGTTGTGCGGCTCCTTTGGAGGCTCACGTGCATTGCAGCTGTCGTTGGCCCGCATTCATTGCGCCAAGAAGGGCTGAGAACGGAGAACAACATAGAACCACAACATGTGTCCTATCTCGAAAAAAGCTAAAATAGACTTTAAAAAATCATATACTCAAATGAAGTGCCAATGGTTACAACATCAACGTTCCTCTTCAAATGGGCCTGTCTACTGCTCCTACGTGGGCATCAGCCCAACATAGGTCTAGCGGAACCCAGAGCACTCAGATCGGGGTGGCCTCAATCCAACAGCATGGCCAGCCATTGCAATCATCATGGCATCTCAGCTGTCACAGCTGTCACGCTGCTCTGGGCATCACTTGGCTTGGCACGAGGAAGTTCTAAGATCAAATACTCACCCTTTGGATCCTTTGGTTTGAAATTTGCTGGGCGCTTTTTGGGCTGGTGGTTTCTGTATCGCTGGTTCTGCTGCCATTGGGCGTATCGCCTTTCCACCGTGGAACCTCCATTCTGGACGGGTTCTGCTGTTGATAGCCCTGGTACTGCCAAGGCTCGCACTGCTGATAGGGTTGCCTATGCCCCATTCCGCCACCATGCACTGCGTAGGCTGGTTGAACATGGCCCTGCAGTCCCTGGAAAGCTTGTGCATAGCGAAGCTGCTCAGCATGCACCGCTGCCTGCATCATCTGGATCTGACTCTGCATCTGGTCCAGCTGTTGCATTTGCCAGGCTTGTAGCCGCTCTACAGACTCAGCTGTACACTGCTCTGAGACCTCAGTTGAAATAATGGACATGTCATCTGCCACAGATTTCCTCGTGTCCTTCTCCGCAAACCTCGGCCAAGGGATCTGCAGCTCCCCATCTGCCGCATGGGGAGGCACCAGTTCCGATGGAGGTTGGCTGCCCAGCCAGCGGCCGGAGGGGCAACCTCCCAACATCACCGAAGGGGCGCGAACAGCACTTGGGCTGCCGCACACATGGGGACTGAGCCAGAGAAAAAACGGCCAAAGTATCAGCTGAACGGCAAGTGTCATTGGATCAACGTGGATCAACAACCTACGGAGAGTACGACCATCTGCGAACACACACGCCACCAGTGCTGCTGTGGCACCGAGAAATCGGGAGGTGGAACGTCCCGTTGCCACAGCAGGTCGCCCATTCGACGAGCCATGACCTCCACCTGGCTATGCTATGCTGAGCGCGGTGGGATTTCAATGTGGTCCACCTCCAAGTTTGAGCACAACATAAATTATGTTTAGTGGGCAAGAAACTGTGTCTATATAATGAAGACGAGACAGGAATCGACCAGTTTAGATGCCTTGAGCGTAATGATTGGAATCGTCTGATTTTTGAAAGGACGCTTGCAGGGAGCTTCATTGAGGTGTTTCGGAATGGAGATTGCGCGAGCTACACATTGGATCACATTTGCACCCAACCAAGGAATGTGCAAAGAAACCCTGCTTGTATTCCTTTTGCTTCTGTGGCTGGCTTGACACAAAGAAGCATTGTCGGTTTGGGAAGGCCCCCTTTCTTGGCCAACGGGGCAACCGTGACCATACCCATGTTCGGCCCATGTTTTGATTTTCAAGAACATAAGGCATTTTTTCCCTAGAATCACGCTCTCACTCTCCCTCTCTCTCTCTCTCTCTCTCTCGGTCTTTCTCTCTCCAGCGCCATCAATTCACTCTAGAATCACTCTCTCTCTCTCTCTCTCTCGCGCTGGGCTTGGCTGTCCTGCCGCCTCACAGAGGCGCCTGAAACACCCTGATGGTGAAAAGCAAAGGCCATATTATGGCGCAACGGTACCATCTGTACAAGCTTGTAAACATGCAACCTTGGACAAAATCTTCGGCGTTGTATCTGCTGCTAACCTAGTCCTAAAGAACTGATGTGGAATGCTATAGAGCTTTTCGTGGATTCTGAAGTCATCGACACCGAGACCGAGTGGCCTCTTCTGCCTCTTTCTCCTGGTTCGAGTTATCCTTTTGCACCTGAGCCGACCCTAGAAGTGGACAATGAACAAGCCCAACGTAGCCCAACATAGCCCAACATAGCCCAACTATCAATGCTTGGTGGTGCTGGCGCTTCGTAACCTCACCAACAATTGATGAAAATCTTGACCATGTATGAATGTATAACCACCTGCCAGCTTCCACCAGCTTCCACCAGCTTCCACCAGCTTCCACCAGCTTCCCACTGACTGCTTCCCTTCGCCGCGGCACATACTCCGGAGGAACCGAAGAGAAGATTCCCGCGGCGCTTCCACCAAGGACCTGCAACAAATGAGAAAACGCAACCCTTTACGAGCCCTGGCATCTGCAGCATCGAGCCTGTGTCGCTCGGAATTTGACCTTAAGACTGCCACGCAGCTCACAACTGGACACGTTCTCGTCAGCGATCCCCAAGGTATTTTTGTACCCCTCCGGCAGTTTTCTTGAAGAGCTTTGGATGATCTACGTCCATTCGACCACGCGCAAGCTTGCCCAAAACCATTGCAAGATCGGTTCACAAGCTGAGATGCAAGAACTTTCGATTGTGGAATCAAAAATGGTGCAAAAGGCAACATCAAATCATGAAGAACCCTGATAAGTTGATAACATAGATAACATTGCGATTTGACATCCATCTGCTATCAACATCTGATCATAACTTGGCTGTGATGGCTATCTGACCATGTCACCAGTTTCGGTCCGCGGAGCCTCGCGGCTACTGTGCTTCCACACCCATGCGGAGCCAGGTGCTGGACCACGGCCACCCTGCCGTCCGCCCTCACGGCCTTCCACCTCGGGAAGAACCCGTGGGCGCGGGTTGATTGCCATGTCAAGCATTGACCCCACACCAGCGAGATCAAAAATGATCAAAAGATATCTTCGGCGATTTCAAAAGTGAGACGAAAAAGTGGAATAGATAGCAAGCGACTTCAAAAGTGACCAAAAATGTATACACTGGAAACAGTGAGGTTGTAGAAATTCGTGACAGAGCAGCAAGATATGCTACCATGGACAGGCTTTTGACCTGTGACCTGTGCCCCTAAGTGGTGAAGCTCTTTACCATGCCGACCATCCTCCGCCCCCAAGTCTTCGGACTTCAGGTGGCATCATCCTTGATCCAGCTGCAAATCAGGGAGTGGGCCGACTTAGTCATTGTGAGACCTTTGGAATTGGAAAATATTGGCATTTGAGGTCTGTTGTTTCATGACAGTTCAAGGAAGTCGCAGCGGTCACAGTAGGCCACAGTAGGCCACAGTAGGTAACTACATGTAATTGCTCTACTCGGATCCATTGTGACGTGCTATTGATCTCCCAAACTGCCGGGGAACCCCCACCACAGCCGAGCCCCCGGCCGTTCATGGCTGTGACCGCATCATTGCTACCGTGTCCATCGGCACTGCGGATAGACCTCACAATGACTATCTTTATCACATGTGTGCTATCTTTTTCGTACACCCTGGGCTGTGACATGGCGTATGGATGCGTATGGTGACGTGGTCAAAAACGTCATGGTGCATGATCTTTGCATGTTGAGCTTTCAAACTCAATATGACACCGCATAGACATGCTCCTTGAATTGTGAGTCACGCTACCACAGGTTTGGTCTGCTGTTTGAGTCTGCTTCCTACGGTTTCTTTCCTCATGTTTTGCATGGAGTTCTGCTGGCTGCTGTCGTTGTCGTTGCATTGCTGTTGCCATTTTTGTTCGAGCTGATGAAAAAATGCGGCATCCACATACAAAGGGTCACGAACGCATCAAGGCATGGAAAATCTTGGAAAATCTTGGATGTCTCATGATGTCTCCAAGCACCTAGCAACTTCCTGGCTGCGTGGTTGCATGGTGCAAACGCCACACACAACAACTCCGCGCGTTGACTGCTCCTCACCGGCTGCGAGTCGGGAAAGGGCTGGTAGCGGCGTCCCATACCTGAATAAAATTCCAACTTCTCAGGCTGTCACGTCTTCTCTCTTCATTCATCTGCATTCAACATCCCTTCAACATCCATTCAACATTCATTCAACATCGATTCAACATCTATTCAACGTATTTCTACCAGTCAACCTTAAAGCATCTTAAAGCCGACTGGTGCTGAACAGGTGGGATGCCATGGCTGGCACAATAATGGACCGCAAAGTCATCAGGCAAAAGCCAGCAGCTGGGTCCCAACCTTGCGAAGGGGTAAAGAATGACCATTAATAGCAACCTTCAGCCATTTTCAAAGCAGCAATCAACCGTTAACATCTGTTAACATCCCTTCGCCAAGAATAGTGTCGTCATGTTTTGCCATGATTTTCCTTTAATATCTACATAATAAAAATATGTATATATATATATATATTTAAAAAAAACATATATATATATATATATGTATATATTAAATATGCGAATATTGTGCCAAAATCCCGAATCTACAACCCGCAAACCTGACGCGTGTCCCCTGTCCGTCCAGGTTGCATCTCCCATCCGCTGACGGCCACCAGGCGAGAGCCTTTCGTGGCTCCAAGGAGCGGCATCGCTAAAGAGCCTGGTCTCCAGGCCGCACAGGCGTGCGTGAGAACGGAACGCGGCGACGGAGCTCTGGAACTACAACTCGAGTTGTGAAGAAAATGGTGGGTTGTTCCATGTTGTTCCTATTATTGTTGGTGGAAATGGTTAACAAAAGAATGATTAACAAAAGAATGGTTAACTCTACTGTGACTCTGAATTCTTCTTGTATTTTGTTTGTGATTACATGGTTGGATAACTCTGTGTGACTCGAACCATTCTTTTGTTAACCATTCTTTTCCCTATGAAATTGTTGGTGGAAATCCCTCATGAAATTGGTTGGTGAACTGCTTGACCCATACCCAGATTTCTGTGATTACATGCTTGGCCAATGTGGGCCGTTTCGTGTGACCCTTCGTCTCCCTTTGTGTTCGAACTTTGGCAGATGGAAGTCTATTGGCTGGAGGACTTCCCACAAGAATAGCTGGTTTCCTGGACAGAATACCAGTGGGAACCTATGGGACCTATTGGTGGTTTCTCAAAATAGGGGACCCAAAAAATGGTTGGTTTATTACTATAAATGACTATAAATGGATGATTTGGGGGTACCCCTATTTTGAGAAACACCCTATTGAGCACGGGAATCATAACCTGTTGGATGTCCCTCGGCCACCATCCAATTGACTTAGCTTGTCAATTGGGACTGGGTAACTCATCCAAGTGTTGCAAACACTATCCTGTCACCTGCAAGGGTAACCATCGCTGCATCATATCATGCTATATCAGCGGTGCTTCACCAACTTGTTGCATGATGCACATGCCTCTAGTCCTGAGCCGCCACTATCTCACAGCCCCAAAAGCAAACGTGCTCAGCCAACCGCTGACAGGTCAGAGCAAACAACAATAATCAAATCGATCTAAGACTAGATCACCGTCAATCTTGGATCTTGCAAGTTATTTGGGTGAAGTGAATACGCTGAATACAATGACAAGGTGAACGCGCCTCCCACAAGCGTTCCTTGTCTCAAAACCCCGATGACCAACTCTGCAGCCAAGGTGCCTAGCAAGTATGTGCCGAACAGCCTGGGGTCTCAAGATCCCCGGATTGATGATTGGATTGGCCCAAAATTGGTGAACAGTGATACAGATATGATCATTGGATCATTGAACAAGTCAGTGAACAAGCTTAATCAGATTGGATATGATCATTGGATATCATTGGATCATTGTTATACAATCAACCGACAACATGCCACTTTAGAACCACCACCAACCAACTGGCACATCATGGCACATCCCCCGCGAACCAGCTGATGAATGCAATGAGAAATGTCAGGAGCGGCTGGATGCAAAAGGGTTTTCTTTTACTCCTCTGGCGCTACATTCCGATCTTAGGTGCCCGCTTAGTGGACACCGCGCTCTTGTGAAATAACACTGGGTAAAAAGGGTGGTGGTATCAAAAAATAACCCTCAAACTCTCAGAAGCTGTGTCAAAGTGAAGCACTCTGGACATCTTTAGGCAACGCCTTGACCATCACCCACAACACTAAAGGGTGGAGAGTACATGGAAACCCTCGCATGGCCCTCCTGCGCCTCAACCCGGCAGAAGGGATCAGGGGAGGAGGGTGGGAAGCAAGAGGCCAGAAGACATGGTGCGCGGGAAAGCCTAAGAGCTTGAGCCTAAGCACCACTAACTAGAAGTCACCAGAACTCCCTGAGCCCTTTCACATGTTGACCCTACTCACCCAACCTCCATATGAAGAAAAAACCACGGGTTAAAACGGTCAAACTCTTGCAGCATCCAAGTCACAAGTTGGCCGCGAAAGTTTCTTCCACGAACTCCTCCGTGATTTTCCTCTCTGCGCTGAAGCGCTGCTCTCCACAGACCAAGCAATCTAAACCTGGACCCGCATGGACCCGCATGGACCCGCATGGACCCGCATGGACCCGCATGGACCCGCATGGACCCGCATGGACCCGCATGGACCCGCATGGACCCGCATGGACCCGCATGGACCCGCATGGACCCGCATGGACCCGCATGGACCCGCCACCCCCATTAAGCTATGCCAAGACACCGTGCCACCCAAGTCAGGGCCCAAGTCGTGTAGCTGACACGACTGGATGGTCACCTCTTACGCCCTTCAAGCCGCCAGCATTTCATGGGCATCCAAGAGCTCCATCCAAGAAGCGATCCGACTGAGCTTCAAATTCATCCCTGCAGCCAGGTGCAAAAAAGAAGCCAATTTGAATTGACTGATGCAGCTGCAAACTGTGCGGCTTCAGTGATGCACTCCGATTCGAGACTTAGTCGTATACAAAAGAATTAGAGATGCGGCTGACCAAAAACCGAAACACCCTGAGGCCGTGAAGGCTCCAAAATCAAGGTTGCCGTTTAAGCCCTTCATGCGTCTCTCTATGTTCCGTCTCGTTGTACATATTCATTTCCAGTTCCTAGGACCGATGCCATGTTTGATGATAGATTTGTCATTATCCCTTCAAACAATCCTCTCCATTAACATCAGCCATTCTCAGTTGCAATTCGCCATCATTAATCAGCTATATAGTACCCCATGCATTGGATTTGCCATTGACAAAACCATGTGTTAAGCCAAAAGTAATTCCATTGCTCAACCTTGGAATAAAAAACTACAGCCATTGCAGTCTATGCCACTTTAAACCGTCATTCGCCGTTACATCAAAGGGTGCATTAAAGTCATCGTTAACCCCTGAGATCCCCTGAGCAACTAGAGCTACAACGTATAGCACGAAATCTCACACCACCGGTGGCCCCCCAAAGGTTTGCAACCGATTTTGCCAGGGCACCAACAGCGCCGCACGTCAGCATCCAAGGCCACATCACCCTGCAGCACATGAAAAGAGCCCTCCAAGTCCTGCCCAAGGTGAAGGATGGTGAAGGTGAATCAGGGTGAATAAAGGTGAACGAAGGTGAAAGAAGGTGAATGAAGGCGAACGAAGGTGAAAGAAGTGAATGAAGGCGAATGAAGGTGCACGAAGGTGAATAAAGGTGAATGAAGGCGAATGAAGGTGCACAAAGGTGAATGAAGGCGAACGAAGGTGAAAGAAGGTGAATGAAGGGGAATGAAGGTGCACGAAGGTGAAAGCAGGTGAATGAAGGCGAATGAAGGCGCACAAAGGTAGATAAAGGTGAATGAAGGCGAACGAAGGTGAATGAAGGTGAATGAAGGCGAATGAAGGTGCACGAAGGTGAAGGTGCACAAAGGTAGATAAAGGTGAATGAAGGCGAACGAAGGTGAATGAAGGTGAATGAAGGCGAATGAAGGTGCACGAAGGTGAATAAAGGTGAATGAAGGCGAATGAAGGTGCACGAAGGTGAAGGTGCACAAAGGTAGATAAAGGTGAATGAAGGCGAACGAAGGTGCACAAAGCTGAATGAAGGCGAACGAAGGTGAAAGAAGGTGAATGAAGGCGAATGAAGGTGAAAGAAGGTGAATGAAGGTGAATGAAGGCGAATGAAGGTGCACGATGGTGAATAAAGGTGAATGAAGGCGAACGAAGGTGAAAGAAGGTGAATGAAGGCGAATGAAGGCGAACGAAGGTGGAAGAAGGTGAATGAAGGCGAACGAAGGTGAATGAAGGCGAACGAAGGTGAAAGAAGGTGCACGAAGGTGAATAAAGGTGAATGAAGGCGAACGAAGGTGAAAGAAGTGAATGAAGGCGAATGAAGGTGCACGAAGGTGAATAAAAGTGAATGAAGGCGAACGAAGGTGAATGAAGGTGAATGAAGGCGAACGAAGGTGAAAGAAGGTGAATGAAGGCGAATGAAGGTGAAAGAAGGTGAATGAAGGCGAATGAAGGTGCACGAAGGTGAATAAAGGTGAATGAAGGCGAACGAAGGTGAAAGAAGGTGAATGAAGGCGAATGAAGGTGAAAGAAGGTGAATGAAGGGGAATGAAGGTGCACGAAGGTGAATAAAGGTGAATGAAGGCGAACGAAGGTGAAAGAAGGTGAATGAAGGCGAATGAAGGTGCACGAAGGTGAAAGCAGGTGAATGAAGGCGAATGAAGGTGCACAAAGGTCAATAAAGGTGAATGAAGGCGAACGAAGGTGAAAGAAGTGAATGAAGGCGAATGAAGGTGCACGAAAGTGAAAGAAGGTGAAAGAAGGTGAAAGAAGGTGAAAGAAGGTGAATGAAGGCGAACGAAGGTGAATAAAGGTGAATGAAGGCGAACGAAGGTGCACGAAGGTGAATAAAGGTGAATGAAGGCGAACGAGGGTGAAAGAAGGTGAATGAAGGCGAATGAAGGTGCACTAAGGTGAATAAAGGTGAATGAAGGTGCACGAAGGTGAAAGAAGGAAGGTGAATGAAGGCGAATGAAGGTGCACAAAGGTAAAGAAAGGTGAATGAAGGCGAACGAAGGTGAAAGAAGTGAATGAAGGCGAATGAAGGCGCACGAAGGTGAATAAAGGTGAATGAAGGCGAACGGAGGTGAAAGAAGGTGAATGAAAGCGAATGAAGGTGAAAGAAGGTGAATAAAGGTGAATGAAGGCGAACGAAGGTGAAAGAAGTGAATGAAGGCCAATGAAGGTGCACGAAGGTAAATAAAGGTGAATGAAGGCGAACGAAGGTGAATGAAGGTGAATGAAGGCGAATGAAGGTGCACGAAGGTGAATAGGTGAATGAAGGGGAACGAAGGTGAAAGAAGGTGAATGAAGGCGAATGAAGGTGCACGAAAGTGAATAAAGGTGAATGAAGCTGCACGAAGGTGAAAGAAGGTGAACGAAGGCGAATGAAGGTGCACAAAGGTAGATAAAGGTGAATGAAGGCGAACGAAGGTGAAAGAAAGTGAATGAAGGCGAATGAAGTTGCACGAAGGTCAACAAAGGTGAATGAAGGCGAACGAAGGTGAAAGAAGGTGAATGAAGGCGAATGAAGGTGCACGAAGGTGAATAAAGGTGAATGAAGGCGATCCAGGGTGAAAGAAGGTGAATGAAGGCGAATGAAGGTGCACGAAGGTGAATAAAGGTGAATGAAGGCGAACGAAGGTGAAAGAAGGTGAATGAAAGCGAATGAAGGTGCACGAAGGTAAATAAAGGTGAATGAAGGCAAACGAAGGTGAAAGAAGTGAATGAATGCGAATGAAGGTGCACGAAGGTGAATAAAGGTGAATGAAGGCGAACGGAGGTGAAAGAAGGTGAATGAAGGCGAATGAAGGTGAAAGAAGGTGAATAAAGGTGAATGAAGGCGAACGAAGGTGAAAGAAGTGAATGAAGGCGAATGAAGGCGCACGAAGGTAAATAAAGGTGAATGAAGGCGAACGAAGGTGAATGAAGGAGAATGAAGGCGAATGAAGGTGCACGAAGGTGAATAAAGGTGAATGAAGGCGAACGAAGGTGAAAGAAGGTGAATGGAGGTGAACGAAGGCGCACGAAGGTGAATAAAGGTGAATGAAGGCGAACGAAAGTGAAAGAAGGTGAATGAAGACGAACGAAGGTGAAAGAAGGTGAATGAAGGCGAATGAAGTTGCACGAAGGTGAATAAAGGCGAATGAAGGTGCACGAAGGTGAATAAAGCTGAATGAAGCTGAATGAAGGCGAACGAAGGTGAATGAAGGCGAATGAAGGCGCACGATGGTGAATAAAGGTGAATGAAGGCGAACGAAGGTGAAAGAAGGTGAATGAAGGCGAATGAAGGTGCACGAAGGTGAATAAAGGTGAATGAAGGCGAACGAAGGTGAAAGAAGGTGAATGAAGGCGAATGAAGGTGCACGAAGGTGAATAAAGGTGAATGAAGGCGAACGAAGGTGAAAGAAGGTGAATGAAGGCGAATGAAGGTGCACGAAGGTGAATAAAGGTGAATGAAGGCGAACGTGATGTGGCTTCGGAACAGTCCATAGTATGTCTGTAGTACTGCAGTTGGGCAGCACTGCTCGCTGTGCAACAAAACAGTGAGACATCCATTGGCGCTAGGGAAAAACCCTTCTTGGAAGGGGAAAAAAACCCTAAAAACAAAAGAAAGATGACAAGTGCCGGAATTGTCACAAAGGCTGTGGCACAATTGTCCGAAAACCGCGAGGACTGATGTACAGGAATTGAATAGATACGGCTAAGCAGACCAGCAGCTCCTTCGGAGAGCGACGTGCCTAAGCCAAAAAAAACTCGCCCTCACTGCTGCTACGTCAAGCAAGAAGCCAAATAGCCCAAAGTACTCACACATCTGCCTCAGTGAGCTGATCAGCTCGCAAAGCACCGGCCAGCGGCATGGCTTCGCTTCGAATGAGGCCACGTCGCCGGCGCTGCAGGCTCCGAAAGGCGGAGCGAGCGAGAATGACTGCAAGCTTGTCCAGGAGTGTGGTGGTCACAGATGCAGCGTCCTGTCCAGTGTGGGCCGCCACTTTGGCATCAAGCCGGTGCAGGATGGCTGCAGGCTCGGGGGGCTCTCCCGCGC
>VSDK01005958.1:13295-43295 GCA_009767595.1 Symbiodinium kawagutii
CTGATCGCGGCTAGCCCCCCAGTGTGTGTTGCCCAACGGGTTGATGACCGCCACGTCAAGAGCCACAGGTAAGGCATGGTGTGGTCGAGTGCCATCAGGCAACCGAGCTTCCAGGACGCTGCCAGAGCATAAGAACACATCTGCCGGTCGCCGCCGACCTTCTGGGACCGGGAGCTCCGCAAGGATGCCAGGCGCCTCGGCTCTCGGGCTCAGGCCAGCTAAATCACAATAATCATAAACGACATCGCGAACAGCATGGTGCACAGCAGTGGCATCGCCCCCTGCCATGCAACTGTTGGCGTGACGCCCCTTGGAATCCATCAACTGGCCACAGAAAATACAAGGCTGACCTCCTTCCCAAACATCGACTCCTAGGTGGTTTGCAACCGAAGAAACAAACTCTGGCCCAGAAAGGTGTGTGTCAAGTGTCGTGGAAGGGGTCACCTGGTACAACTGTCCAGCCAACGGGGCCGCCAGGGTATGCAGCCTGCAAATGTCATCAGCAGATGCTTCGCTTCGCCACTGTAAGCATTCGGCCTCAGCCAGCAGAGCAGAGACCTTGGTTTGGGTGAGCTGCTTGAAATCCAAGTGGTCGACGGCAACGCGGTCGGCCAAGTTCATGGCTGCCAGGGTGGCATTGCAGCGGTCCGCTGCAGCAGAAAGGTAATTGTCTGCTTCATCAACTTCCCAGCAAAAGTGTGACCACGCACCCGAAGCAAACGAAATGGTTGCTGCTCGGGACCCCAAATATGCTGCATCAGCCACCCACGCGGACGGCCGGAGGCCCAGCCCGCCCAGCCGATTGGGTAGGCGAACTTGCGCCCAAGTGTGTTCTGAGAAGCTCAGGCCTGTCAGTGTGCTGAAAGCATTCTTCACCGCGGCATCAAAGCGAACCAAGGCCATGGCACAAAGTTGGAGCGGGGTAGTGCGGCTGAGGTAATTCATTCGCGAAGCATTGGCAGAATGCCGAAGCAAATAAAAGCCCACATGTGGATCCCCCAGCCCCCCGATTTTGTCCACAATGGCAATTTGTTTGGCAGCGATGCCCGTGGCAAAGGTCCGGCAATAGGCCGGTAAGCCAATGGGGGATTTCAGCACCTCGAAGTTGCCCACCTCTGTGATGGAACAGCCAGCTGCCACAAATGGAGCCCAGTCCACCCGGTGGTCTGTTCCCGCGGGTCCAACTTGTAGAGAAGAGAAACGCAGCCCAAACTCAGGCATGACCTGCTGTAAATGCCGCAAGGCTCGGGCTACTTCTGGTGCTGGCCCAGCAAGTATACCATCATCTGCAAACACGGGCGCCATGTCCAAGGCTGCAGGCGGCTGCAAAACTGGAACTTGAACGGCTGATCCCGGGAGCGGCGGCACCAAGCCTAGGCTCTCGTGCAAAAGGCGTTGGACCACCGCATGGCAAGCAGACATCAAAGGACAGCCCTGTTGACCACCAGCCTGGGATTGCAAGACCCGACCTCTGTAGAACACTGCAGTGGGTGTCGCCACTGGGTAGATATACTCCAACCATCGTGCTAAGCCCGGGGCGACCTCACGCATTCGGCTGAGAAAAGCGCGTCGGTCGACTGTGTTGTGGGCATTTGCCTGATCGAAAGTCAGCAAGACCCGAGTAGCATCACCAGAGTGTCGGCCGCGCCATTGTCGGGCCATGTGGGGCAATACCTCGGCGCCGGCTGGCACACCAACAGCAAACTGGTGAGGTTGCAAATGCTCTCGCAAGTTGGGCAGCTCAGCTGCAAGGAGGGCCTTGCCGACCAAGCGGCGGAGTGCTTCACCCGAGCAGACTGGCCGCACGTCAGGTGCGCCATCTTTTGCTCGCTTGTTCAAGGCCGTGCCCTTGGCGCCGCCCAAAAAACTTTGCAGGTGTGTGGGGGCGGACCCGGAAGCAAGTAAGTTGGCCAGGCTTGTGAGCAAAGCCCCGACAGCTGTAGAGTCTTCACTGCCACCAAGGAGTTGTTGGAGAAAGGCTGGGCGGAGCCCACTGGGCCCTGGCGCCGCACCCCGTTTGAAGGACCGTGCGGCCTTGAGCACAACATCCTGGGTGAGCTCATTGGCTGGGGGAGCTGGGAGAGGCTGCCACGTGTGTTGGTGGGGCGGAGGTGCGACAAACTTGGAGCGAAACTTCACCTCAGTGTCGGCTGTGTCTGCGGCAACTCCTGTGCTGCACAGCCTTTGGACACTTTGACCGGGCAACCCCCGCTTTGCCAAGGCAATGGCTTCAGCTTGCTGTCTTTGCAGACGGGTGGCTTCATCGGGCTCACCACGTGGTCGACGGGTCTTCGCTTTTTGGGCGGCCTCGTTCCAAAGGCTGCACCGCTCGCCCGCCAGCCAACGGTCTAGCTTGTTGGACAACACGTTGTGGTTACGCTTTGCTTTGGCTTTGCCCCCGGGTAACACAGCCAAGCACGCTTTTGGGAACATGTAGAGCTCGATCCAAGCCAACCGGGCACGGCGATGTGCTGCCGTGTCCCTGTCAGAGCTGCAGTAGGCCCAAGCGTCTGGCCGATTGTGCTGGAGCACTGCACCCACACATTGGAGGAAAGCTCGCTGGGCCTTGGGGACGAGCCCTTGGCCAATGAAGTCCCGGGTGTTGATCTCCGACAAACAGATCTCCTCCAACGACGGTAGGGCAGTGAGCAGCGCAGAAACTGATGCATCATCTTGGTCAATGTGTGCCCCTCGCAAGGCAGCTGGGTTGGCCTGAGCGATGCGCTGGCGCTGCCCCATACAAGTGCGATGCACTCCACCATTGCAGCGGCGGCTCACCAAACGCCCGCAATCAGTGCAGGCTGTGAGGCGCCGTTGATCAAGCCATGCCCGGGGCGGCAGTCCCGGCAGGAGCCCAAGCAAGTGTGCATCGATATGAGCTCGAAGCCCAGCAAACGTCTGCCAGCCTGCATGGTGTAGGGGATCTCCCGCAAGGCAGCCCGCCACAGGGCAGTGTTGCACTCCGCCCATGGGGTCGTCCCCATCGCTGTTCTCAGGCGGGCGGTCAGCCCCTAAAGGAGTGCCAGGTACTGGCATGCCCCACTCTCAATGAGGCCAGATCACGATCATGTAGGCCACTCAGCTCGAAGACCATGCGCCCGGTGACGGCGCTATCGCCGCTGCCGACATGGCCCGTGTCATGTGGGCCTTGAGCCACTTTCCTTGAGCCTGCGAACGAAGGTGAAAGAAGGTGAATGAAGGCGAATGAAGGTGCACGAAGGTGAATGAAGGTGAATGAAGGCGAATGGAGGAACATGAAGGTGAATAAAGGTGAATGAAGGCGAACGAGGGTGAAAGAAGGTAAATGAAGGCGAATGAAGGTGCACGAAGGTGAATAAAGGTGAATGAAGGCGAACGAAGGTGAAAGAAGGTGAATGAAGGCGAATGAAGGTGCACGAAGGTGAATAAAGGTGAATGAAGGCGAACGAGGGTGAAAGAAGGTAAATGAAGGCGAATGAAGGTGCACGAAGGTGAATAAAGGTGAATGAAGGCGAACGAAGGTGAAAGAAGGTGAATGAAGGCGAACGAAGGTGCACGAAAGTGAATAAAGGTGAATGAAGGCGAACGAAAGTGAAAGAAGGTGAATGAAGGCGAATGAAGGTGCACAAAGGTAGATAAAGGTGAATGAAGGCGAACGAAGGTGAATAAAGGTGAATGAAGGCGAATGAAGGTGCACGAAGGTGAATGAAGGTGAATGAAGGCGCGTGAAGGTGAATGAAGGTGAATGAAGGTGAATGGAGGTGCATGAAGGTGAATAAAGGTGAATGAAGGCGAACGAGGGTGAAAGAAGGTAAATCTTTACCAGCCTTCTATTTGACATTCTGTCTGGCATACATGCTGGCAGTCTATCCGGTTCATTCTGGTTCTCTTCTGGCATTCTTAGTGATTTTCTGACATTCTTTCTGGACAGTCCTGCTGGCATACATGCGGGCATTCGATCTAACATATCTTATGGCACATTATGGCACTGTTTCTGGAATAACACATGGCATTCTCGCCAGAATATATTTTAATGTTTTGGCATTCTATCTTGCGTATCTTCTAGGATTCTCTCTGGCATATCTTCTACCCTCCAGCTGGTTCTATCTCCTGACATTCTTCGTGGCATTCATTCTGGCATCTTTGCCGGCCCTGCAGTGCCGACTGCGATCCGGAGCTGGCAGTGTATACGGTTTGGATCCGCCGGTGCCCACTGGGATCCAGAGATCGCCATTCTGTTCGGGTGGGGTCCGGTTGTGCCCACTGCGATCTGGAGCTCGGAGGAAGTGGCGAGGAGGAGCAGGAGGAAGGCGTAGATCATTGACATAAAATTTGAAAACCGTCACCGGGCAAGTGGGGAAACACGGCGCGAAAAACTGACAACCTGGTTGCCGACATGTGCCCACTGTTGAAAACTCCAGTTTCAAAGTATCACAACCCCTCACATGTGACAAGCTGTGGACGCGAGGCGAAGCACGGGGGCAGCCTCTTCACTCTTCCCGCGCTTCACGAATTTCTTCAAGTTGTCCGCATCCTTCTGGGAGGTGCAGACCTGCTGACGTGCACTATGGCTAAGTCATATTATCAAGTCTTGGCAAGACATTCCACGGATCTCCATGGCACACCTGGATACATTGGTTTTTTTACATAGGATACAAATATGTATGTATACACATATCTATACCGATGTACATTGTGGTATTGATTGGTATTGATTGGTACTGTACGCATCTGCACACTTGCACTGCAATTCCTTCGCGCATTGCACCAGCCGAGGTACTGCGAAGACTTTCCCGCCACACTCCACGAGGAATCGCACCACTTCCCGCATCATGGCATTGGTGCCTGAAGTAATTCGGACTATCTCGGGTCTGAAGGGAGTCTGAAGCGCAACACATCCCGCTGGCACCTGTGGTTAGGTAGACTCTCTTGTGCAGCTGTGGTCGGAAAGTCCTGCAAGACAAACAGAAACGTCATGCCACTAGCTAGCAACCAAAAGAAAGAGCGAGAACGAGAACAAGAACGAGAACGAGGACGACGACGAGGACGACGACGAAGAACGAGAACGAGAACGAGAACGAGAACGAGAACGAGAACGAGAACAACAACAACAACAACAACAACAAGAAGAAGAACAACAACGTTAACCACGACCACGACCACGACCACGACCACAACCACCAAACAATCGCAACATCGACTTCGACCCAAACCAAGTCGCACAAGTGAGCATGAGTGGCTTTCTTTAACGAAATGATGCCATACTATCCATACTATATCCACACGCATCAATACCGTGCATACACCCTCGCTTACGTCTTACATGCATTGAATCACCAGAAACTACTACATTCCCTAGAGCCCACAGGGAGTCCATCTGTACGGCAGCTATGGTTCCGAGTTCTGAGAACCCCATCTGAAAACACATTACATATCGGGCCGCACAAACTGACAAAAATGACAAAGCTCGATATGCGTTCGATTCGTTCTTTGTCACTACGTTGCCTTCAATCCCTGAATTCTCCGCCAAAATTTTCACAGGTCTGGA
Organism: Symbiodinium kawagutii; assembly: GCA_009767595.1. NCBI lineage: Eukaryota > Dinophyceae > Suessiales > Symbiodiniaceae > Symbiodinium > Symbiodinium kawagutii. The sequence goes on from VSDK01005958.1 coordinate 18,823, forward strand.
ATCCAACACTTTCAAGTGGCAAGATTCAGCAGCAACACCTTGACGAGCTTCCTTTTTTTGCGAGGATGGTGTGTCATTGAAGAAGTGTGAAAACTCCCATGGCCTCGCTCACTCAATTTCGGCCTTGGCTCCGGCCTCCTCCAACTGCTTCACTGCGTCCTCACACACTTCCTTGGGCTTGGCCTCAAGGAACTTTCCGGGGTTGTCAGCCAAGCCTTTGGCATCCTTGAGGCCGAGTCCTGTGATGGCACGGAGGGCCTTGATCACAGCAATCTTCTTCTCCTTGGGCACCTCTTTCAGGACCACATCGAACTCGGTCTTCTCAGGTGCGGCTTCCTCAGCACCTCCGGCTGCTGGGGCAGCCATCATCACGGCACCCGCAGAGGCCGAGGCATCCACATCGAAAGTCTCTTCGATCGCCTTCACTAACTCAGCTGCCTCGGTCAAGGTGAGGCCTTTCAGTTCCTCCACGATGTCATCAACCTTGCCCTCACGAGCCATCAGGCTGGCACGTCCAGATCCGCGCAAGGCCACGCCAGAAACAAAATCTGGCTCTGGAGAGACCTGAAGCTGGCAAAGGGCACCCAGCACTGCCAAACATGCGAGCACGGAGATGGCGGAGCGATTCCGTCTCTCAGCGACTGGTGCGAAAGATGCCATGATTCAGAGTCCTACGGATGACCACGGTCGACTGCGGGTTGAGTTCTCCCCGTTCACGGTTCTTTCGCCCTTGAGCCAAAACAAGCAAAAAATCATCAAGAGATCCATCTTCTGCCAAACCGAGAAAGAGAAAAGCTGTCAGAAGGCCTACACCGAAAAGGAAGAAGCGAGGAAGGGAGTGGTCGGAATGACAAAGCAACAGACGCTCCTGGAGGCACCCAGGTTCGGGGGAAATGATGTCAACTACAGAGGCACTGAAACAAGGAGGAGACAAAAAACACCAAAGTCTTTGCATCTGTGCTTTCTAGACTGACACACACACACACACACACACAAAAAAAAAAAAAAAAAAACATTCTGAGACACCAAATGCTGCAGTTGACCGCGACAGCATTGAGGGTACCGGACTAAGCGTGGTGATGTCTGGGCTTGGGGCCAAACATCTGTTTCACACCGACGCACAGGTTTGGCATCGCTGTCGGCACTCATGATCCCCCAACTCTCATTGGCATGAAGGTCTCGTAATGATTGGTGGCTGAGAAAATGAGGGATGCAGGATGCATCTGGATACATGTCAAACATGGAGGCTTTTGTCTACTTTGAACAGCATGAGCGGTCCTCTTTTCAGCATCAACGTCAGCTGATCTGTCACATGATTTCGAGCCGGTGAGACCCTCAGTCATTTCAGCAGGCGTAGCTTCCTACATTGGTTGCACAAACATGGCGTAAGTGCTCACACATGGCCACGCTCACTCGATCTCGGCCTTGGCTCCGGCCTCCTCCAACTGCTTCACTGCGTCCTCACACACTTCCTTGGGCTTGGCCTCAAGGAACTTTCCGGGGTTGTCAGCCAAGCCTTTGGCATCCTTGAGGCCGAGTCCTGTGATGGCACGGAGGGCCTTGATCACAGCAATCTTCTTCTCCTTGGGCACCTCTTTCAGGACCACATCGAACTCGGTCTTCTCAGGTGCGGCTTCCTCAGCACCTCCGGCTGCTGGGGCAGCCATCATCACGGCACCCGCAGAGGCCGAGGCATCCACATCGAAAGTCTCTTCGATCGCCTTCACTAACTCAGCTGCCTCAGTCAAGGTGAGGCCTTTCAGTTCCTCCACGATGTCATCAACCTTGCCCTCACGAGCCATCAGGCTGGCACGTCCAGATCCGCGCAAGGCCACGCCAGACACAAAATCTGGCTCTGGAGAGACCTGAAGCTGGCAAAGGGCACCCAGCACTGCCAAACATGCGAGCACGGAGATGGCGGAGCGATTCCGTCTCTCAGGGGCTGGTGCGAAAGATGCCATGATTCAGAGTCCTAAGGATGACCACGGTCGACTGCGGGTTGAGTTCTCCCCGTTCACGGTTCTTTCGCCCTTGAGCCAAAACAAGCAAGATTAAGAGATCCATCTTCTGGCAAACCTCAGTGCCCAAGATCAATCTCCACGAATCAGATTTCTGATATTTCTGGCCCAAGAAGGGCTACAACCGGTGACCACCTGCCATGGCAACGTCCCCACGGCATCCCACGGTCCGTATCTGGTGCTCCCTGGACCTGGTCTCAGCCTGGTGGGACTCGAAGCCGTTCATGGTGAAGTGACGCCTGCAGCTGCTGTGCCACTGGGCCCTCCATCCACCGGGCCTTGGACCATGGCCTTCCATAGAGATAGGGCTGCGTCAGAGCAGCAAAGCCTTCGAAGCCAGCCATGGCGATGCCGAGCCCTGCCCTGCCCTGCCCTGCACTTCACTTGGCTGAAGGAACCTGTGAATTTATGAGGCGCTGGGCAGTGACCTGTGACATCGTTTGACATCCTGGGACAGTCTTCTGGCATTCTTCTGGGGCCGAAAACTACCGGGACCCTGGGTGAGCCAATGTCACCATTTTCGTGGTGCACCTCCGCCTCTGCTGAGCGACAAGACCTTCACATGGCTGTCGTTACCCTAGTGCGGTCAATCCATTCATGCTGATCCATTGGATATGGTGGGGTGATGTAGGATTGTGGATACACAACGATAATAATGACACATATGCAGATGGATGTAGCAGGATAGCGCATCCAAGTGCCTAGTGGCCCAGGCGCAGACCTCAACGTCGTTTTGTCGCTCGCTGAAACTTGAGACATGGGCTCGCACCCCCAAGAAAATTTGACTCGAGGGCAACAAACAGCTGTACCATGCTGTACCACTCACATCCACAAACTGATGCAAATAACAACAAAGCGTAAAAAGAAGAGCTCGGACTGACTAATCTCTGATTATTTGTCCGACTTGACGGAGCTTGAGCACCAGCTGTCGCTAGCTAATCAGATGCACAGAGTCGTTCAAACATATCGCAGAAGTTACAGCCTCAAATGTGACACCGAGGAATCAAGGCTGCTGGAAAGCACAGTAAGCCATGCCAAGAGCATGCAAGTTCCTAGGAAATGATACAATTATCAAACCACCAAAAGGGAACAAAAAGGTCACCGAAAGAATGGAACAAATTAGAATGGAACAAGCAGGAACAACACGAATATACAGAAGTGAATTCTAATGCTCAGTATAATATACATGCGAATGTGCGCGCATATTTGTATGTGACCATTAGTCAAAAATGTTGGTTCCAAGGCTTGATGGTCATTCGTACATGCGTGCCGCCCAATCATCAGTTCTTTGAAAAAAGTGGCTGAGGTGAGTGGATACAAACCATAGATGTATCACCAGTATTTACATCATTCGTTTCCACACCAGAGTGGATACAAACCGTGGCTTCTCACTCTGGTGTGGAAACTGTGTACATGCCGCGAGTGTGACCAACTCTTTTTGTTCTCCACTTTGGGTTCATTGTCTGACGAACTGAAGGATGACCCCTCATTCCAGGTCTGCATTTGTTTCGGATGGGTTGATTGCGAAGGGCATATTTGGAAGTTCTGTGCTGTATGCCCAGGTGAATAGCACTTGCTGGCATGAGATGGCTGCGTACAACTTCAGCTTGTCGCTTGCCAAGTAGCGGGGATTTCCGTAAACGTGACTGAGTGGGTGCACATGCGGTTCGGAATTTGGTTGCGGTCTGGAAGTTCTTCAGCTGTGGGGTCACATGTATTCGAGCATGCATTTACGTATGTATGTTTGTATGCTTGTATGCATGCATGCATTTGTTGAAGCAAATAAGTGTGTCAACAGTGTGTGGTGGGGGGCTCTCTGCATTTGCATGTGTCATCTAGGCATTTGTGCACACACACAGAGACAAATTTACACAAACACATACACATGCCGTATACCGTACACAGTACACCGTACACATGCCGCTTTCTCCTTGAAATAAAAACGTACTTCCTCAAGACTTTCGAGGAGTTGATCATACACTATCATACCACATCATACCCAACCCACAGTGTGTTTACAGATGAGAATAAGGGATAACGACTGACATGAATGTGAGGTGCCACAAGCTTTACCATGGGATGCGTACACTTTGGCAAATACAACCATAGGCTGGCAAGATACAGGCTACACCAAAAACAGCACCATAGTGAAAAGATGTGAAAAGTATCACCATAAGGATATAGAAGCTCTACGGTAGGACTCGAATGGGGACAAAGCGTGTGATGTTTCGTGGCATCTTTGCCAGATGCGCAAAGATTTGCACCGAACTCAATAACAGGAAAAACAGCAACAACAGCTGAAATGATCGTTTACTATGGGCTTCATATGGGTTCGTACTTCTGGCAATGGCAACAATTACTACTTTTTAACGTTACCATGATGTAAAGAGATATTTGCTTTTATAAATTTATAATCTATGTTGATTACTGCCCGACATCGAGGATGATGTCTTTTAATTACTACCAGATCGCTAGCACTGGCAATCTGATATCAGACCAAGTTCTTGCATTTTTTTCGCCAAAAGAAAATTGACTCTCGCAAGCTCAGAAAAAACTTCGCTGTGTAAAAATCATCCCCGCATGGACCTCCCCATCGACCCTACCACATTTAATGATTTGTATTTAATTGATTTTAATTGTATTGAGAATGGGATGAGCCAACGTCTTGGGTCCAAGTTGTAGCCCATGAAACATCATGAACGAGACTCCATCGCTTAAAAAATGCACCCGCAGCTTTGGATTGTCGAGGAAAAATATGGCGCCGAGATGCTTTTGCAACTCCTCCTGCAAGTTTCCCAGTAGATCTTGCAAAACATGGCGATGATGAGGGTTTGACTCTGCCTGCAATGCAAAACCAAGACAGGACAAAGCAAAACGGGTCGAGGCTGCATGGAAGAAACGTTGCTTTCAAAGCTTTCATGACCCACACCGCTTGACACAGGTTTGGCATCAAAGTCGCAAAATCCCAGCCTCGATCCAGCCCTTAGTGCCACCAAAGTTTCAAAAGGTGACGGCAGAAATGATCTTCATATAGCTTGTTGGGGTGTGACCGAGTCTTGAAACATTCATCTCTCAGCTACATGGATCAACGTGGACATGGTCTGTGCTGGTCAACCCAGTTGTGGACATATCTAAGGTACTATGAAATACGGAATGTCCATCTTAAGCTAACTTACTACCCAATATCAACCATTAATCAAGCGCTATCATTAGCCATTTTTTGCCTCGGAAAGAAATCTTCTGCCATCGATGGACCGCTGCAAAGTTTTGAAGCCAGGGGAGTCAGCCGGCAAACAGGGCCGCGGCCCTGGTAAAAAAGACACGAGCCATAGGTAGCCATGGTTAGTGTTAGCGTTACTTCCAATGGTCATTCCTTCACCCCCTCCCCTTAGAGGAGAAAAACATCCCATTTGCACTTTTTTAGATACATGGGTTTTTGTCAGAATTGGTTTTGTCACCATGGCTGTCACAAAATCAATACCTGTCAATCGTTCGGATGCCCATGGACCATGCCCTGTGGATCCCTATGGTTCATGGGACATGGTCAGCAGCTTGGCTTCCCAACTCGGACGGTTGCCTGAAACGGAGCCACGATCTGCACCCAGCTACGGCTAAGGCTCCCTAGGTTTCTCTACTGGAGACCATTGCTCAGCGGTGGCTCATGATGGTTGGTGGCTTTAGCAACGGCTGAGGAGATGGGTTCACTCGCTGTGCCTGGATCTTGTCTCCCTGCAACTTGAAATGCAACTTGATCGCTTCGGCAAATTCCTGGCGAAGCCAAGCTTCATTCAGCGAAAAATCTGAGTTGGCTCCGGCAGAGTTGGCAGGTCAGAAAACCTGGCGCCGTACCCTGTGGATGAGAGAGAGAGAGAGAACAAGGAACAAAACAAGGATGCGAAGGCAAAGGGCTATCATACACCTCTGACTTGGCCTTGATCACAGATCTACAAGCAGAAAAGATGGAAAAGCTCGACCCACAGGGCATGAATGCATGAAACCCAGAAGCACAAAAGCTGCAAACATCCATAGGCATGCCACCCGGATCCACCTACTTCGTCAAGTCCTGTCCTTCTTGGGATTTCTGAGCACATCGATCATCGCCCACCTTCCATCTGCGGTCTTGACATGTTTGAACCTGTGATCCCGGCACCATTCCTTTAGATGGCAGATCAATGTACGGGTCCCATAAACACACCATACAAGTACACAAGGCCTATCCAATCCACAGGTGGGAGCACCCCCCCAACCACCTTACCAAAAAAGACTTGATTGAGTTGACCGATGTTGACCGGCTCCTTGACTTTGAGACCCAGATCACTGTAGGTGAACACGCCCCCCCACATCCACCAGCTCTGCCTAACGCAATTCTCGCGGACAGCGCGGTTGTACTCATGACTTCGCCGCTCCCCGGTCTCTGTGCCAATCTCCCGTTCGAAGCCTCGACAGCCGCCCCAGCATCCAACCACCGGACTTCAGAACCTGCTAGGTCTCAAGGAAGGCACCGGCACCCAGGCCTGGCTCATTGAAGTAGGGCTGGGGCACCAGTATCAAGGACTGGATGGAGATCAGCACTTGCACAGCGCGAGATGTCGTCGCATCCCAGTTCTCTGCTCGCTCGCCTGCCGCAAGTGGATAGAATCGATCTGTAGATCCGATCAAACGTAGATGTGGTGCAAAACTGCTGAGTCGTGGAAGTGAAAATGCGAACGTGACTCATGTGGCTGTGGGTCAAGACCATTGTTTTCCCTACTATTGTTGGTTATTATCCCCCATTAGTTGGTTGATTAATATTGACCCAGCTCGCCATGTGAATACTTTCTGACTGTCTTGTCGCATCGCCTTGCCAGGTGCCCAGCAAGGAGAGGCAAACCTTGCCGTTGCTGTAGAGGTTCGGATTGAAACAAACTGTATCTCTGCCTCCGACCCAGGGGGCACATTGGGAGTGGCGGCTGGGAAGTTTCCTTGAGATCCTAGAATATATCGTGCACAATGATGCATATAGTGGTTTCACAGAACATCAAGTGGCAAGTCTCTGGGCTGTCATTTTTCACCTCACGTGTCTCTTCGCATCTTTATTCTCAAAGAGTTGTCTCTGGGCCTCACTTGCCAAGCTATCTTCGACAGCGGCAAGAAAAGAAGCCGAGCAATTGCAGGCGTGCGAGCTTCTTTGACTTGCAACAGTTTGGAAGGTTCGAAGGTTCTATCAAGCTGCATTAATTACATTGGCCTTGTCTGTAGGCCATCACCTCACTCGGCGGGTTTCAGCGGCTGAATTGAAGTCTTCCATTGGTTGTTTTTGCCGCGCCCGCCGCAGCAGCTAGTGGACTCGTACTCGTCATAGACGACAAATTGCTGCCGAGATGAAAATGATGAAAACATCCCAACGAAGCAGCCACAGTTGTTCTCCAGACACTCTCGGAGCCAGAATGGGAGGCAAGAGCAACCCCTTCCCTGCCTGTACACCTTCAACATGTAGCACAATACCAAAAGAGCTGCCAGAATAAGCAAAAGCAACATGCAGGTTGCAAAATAGCCCAAATTCCTGCCATGTGCAAACAATCAATCTCCAAGCCCTGTTTGTGAAGGCAACCATGGAAGCCACTGACTCTCTTGTGACTCACACACTGAAGACTTCGTTGTTGTGCACTAGTGTAGAATGGCATGTAAATGTGAGTGTCAAACACCCCAGCCATGGCAACACGGATCAAGGCGGGTCCTGTACTGGAAGGTCACGATGAAGCTTAACAGCCTCGGATCCTGCATGGGCTCTTCTGCTACAGGAGCACCCGGATCGACGACATTGATGTACCACCTGTCGAAAGCTCACATTTCTCCCATGGCGAGACTCTGCCAGCAACGAGCAAAACTCAGAACCGTTTGGCCCTTCGGACTCAAAAGATGTAGGTTCCCTTGTGGTTCCCTGCTAGGCCAAGGTTTCGGGGGGCGGGGAGGGGGGGGCGACATTGCCAGTTGGAATGATGACGAATGATACAACATGCGGGACACCCTTGACTTGAGAAAGCATTGAAAGAAATTTGACTGTAATTTCCTCCAAAAGACTTCAGTGGGAAGAAAGTCCTCCATATCCATCCTCCTGCAGTGACCATCATTGCAACCTGCTGGCCATTGGCATTGAACAGCCTGACTGGCTCCTTGGTCGTGTCAGCCATCTCACTCACTCACTCACTCACTCACTCACTCACTCAGTCCCCTGGGACGCTTTAAGCCATTTTATTTGTGGGTCTTGAGGGTGGCCTCCTTTCCTGCAGCTTCAAAGCGCATGAGTGCCCAAAGGATGCCTTCTGAGTGAAACAAGATCGTTGAATGCCAAAGCTCGGCAGGGGGGTCACTTTGGGCGCATTTTTTGGATCACTTTGGGCGCAAGTCTAACTAGACCTTCTTGGGGTCACTTTGGGCGCACATTTAGGATCACTTTGGGCGCACATTGACCGCCGGAAGTGTCGGGGGGTCACTTTGGGCGCACTTTTCGGATCACTTTGGGCGCAAATTGCATTTGGCCACCAACCTTTAGGGTTTAGGGGGGGTAGGAACATAGACAGCCTACGATGTTGGATGACTACCTTGACCTGGCCACCAACCTTTGAGGTTTTGTGAGGGTGGGAAACATAGCCAGGCTACGATGTTGGATGAATACCTTGACATATGGCGACCAACCTTTAGGGTTTTGGGGTGGTGGGAACATAGCCAGGCTACGATGTTGGATGACTACCTTGACATCTGGCCACCAACCTTTAGGGTTTTGGGGGGGCGAAGCTATGTTGGATGACTACCTTGACAGTTGGCCACCAACCTCTAGGGTTTTGGGGGGTGGGGAACATAGACATGCAACGATGTTGGATGACTACCTTGACCGTTGGCCACCAACCTTAGGGTTTTGGGGGGGTGGGGAACATAGACAGGCTACGATGTTGGATGACTACCTTAACATCTGGCCACCAACCTTTAGGGTTTTGGGGGGGTGGGGAACATAGACAGGCTACGATGTTGGATGATTACCTTGACATATGGCCACCAACCTCTAGGGTTTTGGGGGGGTGGGGAACATAGACATGCAACGATGTTGGATGATTACCTTGACATATGGCCACCAACCTTTAGGGTTTTGGGGGGGTGGGGAACATAGACAGGCTACGATGTTGGATGACTACCTTGACAGTTGGCCACCAACCTTTAGGGTTTTGGGGGGGTTGGGAACATAGACATGCAACGATGTTGGATGACTACCTTGACATATGGACACCAACCTCTAGGGTTTGGGGGGGTGGGGAACATAGACAGGCAACGATGTTGGATGACTACCTTGACAGTTGGCCACCAACCTTTAGGGTTTTGGGGGGGTGGGGAACGGGGTGGGAAACATAGACAGGCAATGATGTTGGATGACTACCTTGACAAATATAGAAAGGATACCCCATGCGCACCAACTGCCACGCCCGCCAAAGACAACAGCGAGGGGCACAGGAGGAAGGATATCCCATTCGCACCAAATGGCACGCCCACCACAAACAAGAGTAACAAGAGTGAGGGGGCACAGGCAACGACAGGTGACTGACGTGTAGGAGGCTCCGAAAGAGACCCTAAAGAGTCGCAGAATTGCCGCGCCGGCCAGGCAAGGATCATTTTGCGCCCGAAGCGATCCAAAAAGTAAGCCCGAAGCGACCCCCCGCCCCCAAAGCTCCGCGAACAGCATGGAATCCAAATACTAAATAATACTAAATTCTAGTAGTATTGTCATGTTTGTATGTTGCTTCAAGGAGATCAGAGATTGTTTCTCTCAGCAGCGTAAAGACAGCACGCATATTGCTGAATCTCTAGTCAGGCTGATGGGAATGCAGACACGCCCGACCATGCATCAACCACAAAAATGCTATTGACGTGCTGGTCGAATTGGTTGGTGCCTATTATCCTCTGTTTGACGTGCATGCACGACAAGCGGACGCGTCCACAAAATGCAATTGCGCATTCTGCATTGGCAATGCTTCAGGGCCGATATGGTAATGGTCAACCAAAAAAAAAAACTTACTAAGCTTCAGGGCACTATGCTTTCCGAGCTTTAGATTTAGACATTGTGATTCTTAAATCTCTTTAAAAGAGGAAGGGGAAGGAGCCAAGCATGAAATTGGAGAAAAGAGAACGAGAGAGATATAGAGAAACACAGGAAGACAGGGAGACATAAAGATAGAAAGACAGCGTACATGGACAGGCGATAGATAGACGGTGGAGAAAAGAAGATTGCCGGAGGGGGAGTGGGACTGAAAAGAAAGTTACGGTGAATGTGACTGACATGTATCAGCACATAGCCGGAACAGAATGGCGCACAAGAGTCCGAGCAAGCTCAAAAAGAATGTAGTAAAATTTAAGCCACTTATACTGATACTGGTGTGATTTTCAATTTGGTTCTGCTTGCTAACGAACACACTGACAGAACAAAGATCTGGGAACAAGATCTGTGGCTGTGAGGGTACCAAAGGCCCATTGCACACAACGGACGCTTTCTGGGACAGTGTGTCACATTGTACTTTCCAGATCTGTCCGGACAATGGCGCATGGCAGTATACTGTGATGCTCTTGCAAATCTTCCAGCGGTGGGTCTTTCTGGGGGATTGTCAAACTTGCGTTGCCAAGAATCCTCTCCATCTGTCAGCTTGCTCGTGCGTCCGACCAGAGCCCCCGTGCGCGATTTCACGGTGTATACAATGACATGAGTGCCCAGCCTCAGCCGCTGAAAGCACAGAATGGGGAGTTCCAAGCTTCACGACCACCCTTTAACACAACCGTTATATAGTATAATATAATATTATACAGTAACATATTCACTGTAATGGCAGCGTGAGTCCGGCCCCAAACCAACAGCGGGGCTTCAGTGCCCAAGTGCGACTGAAAAGAGGCAAGGCCCAGCGGCAGCTTGGGTCAGTGTCATCTCCGAGCCGCACTCGTGAAATCCTTCCCCCTCATCGTAAGAAATTTGGAAGTCTCGGCAGCTTATGGAAAGTTGCAGCAGGCAGTCCCCCAGCAGAGATGTCAGAGATGTCAAGAGAGATGCCAGTGTATCAAGCGAAATGTTGCAAGTTTCAAAGGAGAGAGAGACAGAGGGAGCGGAGTTTTGTGCTCCAGGATGGTCGAACATTAGCAGGCAGAAATAAACCAAACAAAAACACCAGGCATAAAAACACCTAAAACACAAGCCAACAGAAAAACACCAGAAAACAAGAACACCAGCCCACGGAAACATCAGCCTGCAAAAACACCAAAAACATCAAAAACCATTTTTCCACAAAACACCAGCTTACAAGAACACCAGGAAACATAAACACCAGCAAACAAAAACACCTGCAAACACAAGCACCAGCAGGCAAAACACAAGCAAACAAAAACACCCGCAAACAAAAACACCAGTTTCAGAAACTGACAAAACGCCAGCACAGAAAACACCAGCCCATACAAACACCAGCGGAGACAAACACCAGGAGAAAAACACCAGCACACAGAAACACCAGCAGGCACCAACACCAGCCCACAAGAACGGCTGCAAAAAAACATCTTCCCACAACAACGCCAGCCCGCCAAAAAAAACGACAGACCAGAACACCGACACACAAAAAAATCCAGACGCCTCTGGCTCTTTCATCGGATGGACACTTCCGCCACCGCCTTGTGCGGTACCACTCGCATCAATCATGCAACCCCACCAGAAACCCGGGCTCTTCGCGTTCTTGGAGATGGCCTGAGGGGGCCTGACATCGTAAACAAGGGATCAAATAACTGAACCAAATACCAGCAATGACGACTTGCGCCACTTGCAAACATGCTCCACCAAATCAAACAAATCACTGCGACCCATCCCTTTGGCCATAAGATGCCGTACGTGCTTCCTTCAGACTCTCAGCAACCAGACCTTGCCAAGTAACATTTCGTTGCCCTCTCCATCCATGTCCGTAGTCCAGTCCACAGAAACCTCGTAGAGAACGTCCCCAAAGCAATCCTGGCGCCCAAAACCCACGGAGAATCGAAGATACCCAGCACATCGGAAAACATGAGCCGGCTCAACCAAACATGTTCATTCCAACAGCCGAGAATCTGGAAGTGTTAGCTGCCCAATGGGCTATAAAGTGCATGTTGTATGTATATAGATACACTGAGCCGTTCCTATCTGCGGGTGGCAAGTCACATGAAAGCTGCTCGCGCTACTGCCGACCTGCACACAAAAGAAGACATCATTCTCATGATGTCAGCCACCAGTTTGGAAGGCTGAAAAAGGATCTGTTGAGGTCCTTTCTGCATGCCTTGATGGCAGATTCATAGATTTTCCATCCTCCCCTCCATTGGGGGGTCTACCCTAGGTGTTGTCATTTTGTAGCTACAAATTATCTTTTGTATGTTTTTGAGGGGCGTTTTGGCACTACACAATCTCATCCAACCAGTTCCCAAAAAATCAAAATGACAGCCCCTAGCCTGCTAAGTTTAGGGTGCCCGAAAAAAAAACGTGTTCTCTACAGAATGGGATGAAAACATGAAGACTCGATATAGCAACCTTCAGCTATTATCATCTTGACTCCATTGGTAACCCCCCCTAGAGGCCACAGCCATTTTGTAGAGAACACTGGCCTCAGCTTGCTGCAAACACCAACCCATTTTGTAGAGACCCTAAATGAGTCCAAGTAAAACTAAAATATATAATTGACATTAATTAACCCAAACATGGCAACACAACACAACCCAAAATGGCAACACAAAACAACCCACCCATCCAGAACCACTTACTCTCATTTTGTTTTTTCTTTTCTTTCTGTTCGTCTTTATTTCTTTCTTTTTGGAAGGATCTTTACCTTTTTCAAAAACACCCACACAAACCAAGACTATACAAGAAAGTGAAAAACCATGCCAAAACTAGCAAAAAAAAAAAGTAAAATCATTAAACAATCACATCTTATGATTTTGAAGCATTTTTGGCAACACAGCCAAAAGAAATCAAAATGCCCTTCCCATCTACGAAATGCCAGCCCTAGGAAAATGCTACGAGGACAACACCTAGAAAATGCCAATCCCAAAGGACCCACCCCGATCAGATGCCAAACCCAGGCTGTACACGGCCCTCCCATGCTTGACCGCCCTTTTAACTGGTCTAAATGAAGTGAAATGATGTCCAAATCAATTGAACCAACATTGAAAAACATGGAATCTCTGCAATTTACCATCCTGCCATGAGAAGTCCCTTAATCCCTCTACAATATGGCATCCCACCATAATCCAATACAAAGAACACCCGTTTTATTCGAGGCTTGAGTTTCTCTACAATTTGCCATCCAACTATTTCTATTCATCTGAAGTACTCGAAAAAAGCGTCCCTACAAAATGATGATTTTCAGGTCAGATTTCCTGACCACAGAATCAACAAAAGTTGCTCTACAAAAAAATGCTGTGTTTGAGCCCCTAGGCGTTGTCATTTCGTAGAGGCAACTGCTGGGAGGATGATTCTCCTCCAAAATTGATTGGGGGTCGCAGATTGACCGTGCCCAAGTGTGGACCCTGACCCTGAAGCGCACTTCTGACCTTCACAGTGAAGCTGCACCAAGTCCAAGTCGGGCAAAGCCAACGTTCTGCAGAAGCAGCGACCCCGTTGGTGTGAGATGCCAACTTCAAGTAGGTGATCATGGGGAGTGGCATCACAGTCACCTCAGTTCTGATTCTTGAGTGTTGTAGTTGTGAAATGTTGTGAAGCTGCGGGCACCTGATATTCAAGGCAATTTCATATATCGGGGGCTGTTGGCACTTCCAAGCCGAGTCAGCCTCACAGAGAATTCAACCAAGCGAAAAAATTAGGTGGTGCCTTCGAAGGTAAACCAAAAGCCTAGGCATACATTTTCGTCTCAAAGGGCTATTGTTCTGGATACGATTAAGCTTAAGAAACCGCCAATCTAGGCCCGACATGGGACTTTCATGGGCCCAACAAAAATAAATTCTAAGAGGGGGCGCCAAACTAGGGCAGTTGGTATCATTTACCTCCGAAAGTTTGGTGTTAGCGTCTGATGTCGAAAATCAAATTGCAGCTGCCAAATGCACAGATCGAGACAAAATGAAATCGGCACGGGCCCAGGATTGGACTTATCAAGCCACCTCTGGGAAACATTGGGAAACCGTGTGGTTTCAGCAGGGTAAGAGAGTGCATGCCATCCTTGAATCATGACTGACATGTCTGGCAAATCACCTGCTCACTAAGTCAGCATGCTTGACTTGCCTTCTGACTTGCTGGACCCTGTCAAACTACTGGGCAAGACTATGGAGAGTGTCACCACGGTCGAAGGGAAGCTTGGATGAGGATAGTTGGTTTCCATTGGTTTCCATTGGTTTCCATTGGTTTCCATTGGTTTCCATTGGTTTCCATTGGTTTCCATTGGTTTCCAATTGGTTTCCATTGTTTCCATTGGTTTCCATTGGTTTCCATTGGTTTCCATTGGTTTCCATGTCAATGTATTTCCATTAGTTTGCATTGGTTTCGGCCCTCCTTAGGACCACAGTGGCTTTCAGCTGGCCCTGCAAGAATCTTTGGGTTTCGTCAGCAAACGTCCAGAGGAGGTTCGGTCTCCAAAGACAAACGACAGCGGCGATTGGACAGATTTTGGGGTTGAGAATGTTGCAATGAAGTTTCTGGCAAAGGATCTGTCAAAGGGTATTGCAACAGGATTCGACAGGGGCAACAGGGCCCCAGGAAAGAGCACCTGAGGACCAGGGCGAAAGATTACAGTTTCAGGCTCAGGCCGTTTCACGTTGAAAGCAAGGTCCCAGTGGCACATCTTTAGACATTTGCGGCGATCTATTGATTGGAGGGTCACAGGATGGAATGTGTGTATGGTGTAAGGTCAGGGTTGCACTTGAGTGTTGTTGATGTTGTTGTTGCTGGTGATGATGATGATGATGATAATGATGATGATGATGATGATCGATGACGATGATCGATGATGATGGATGATGGTGATGATGGTGATGATGGTGATGATGGTGATGATGGTGATGATGGTGATGATGGTGATGATGGTGATGATGGTGATGATGGTGATGATGGTGATGATGATGGAGCACCTGAGGACCAGGGCGAAAGATTACAGTTTCAGGCTCAGGCCGTTTCACGTTGAAAGCAAGGTCCCAGTGGCACATCTTTAGACATTTGCGGCGATCTATTGATTGGAGGGTCACAGGATGGAATGTGTGTATGGTGTAAGGTCAGGGTTGCACTTGAGTGTTGTTGATGTTGTTGTTGCTGGTGATGATGATGATGATGATAATGATGATGATGATGATGATCGATGACGATATGCTGATGTGATGGATGATGGTGATGATGGTGATGATGGTGATGATGGTGATGATGGTGATGATGGTGATGATGGTGATGATGGTGATGATGGTGATGATGATGGTGATGATGGATGTGATGATGGATGTGATGATGGATGTGATGATGGATGATGGATGATGGATGATGGTGATGATGGATGTGATGATGGATGTGATGATGGATGATGGATGATGGATGATGGATGATGGATGATGATGATGATGATGATGATGATGATGATGATGATGATGATGATGATGATGATGATGATGTTGATGATGTTGATGATGATGATGATGATGAGGAGGAGGAGGATGAGGATGAGGATGAGGATGAGGATGATGATGATGATGATGATGATGATGATGATGATGATGATGATGATGATGATGATGACGATGATGATGATGGTGATGATGAGGAGGAGGATGATGATGATGATGATGACGACTATGATGTTGTCGCTGCTGTTGTGGTCAACGTTCTGATGGTGGTTGCCGTTGTCGTTGTTGCTGTTGCTCTTGCAGTTGATCGTTTTTGTCAACTGTATTGCTATTTGGTGGCTTTTGGACCGCTTCTTTTCGTGGTCACATGGTACATCCATCTATCCCAAAAAATGCCAAAAATCGAAGTTTCTAGCTAAAACCCACCCGGGCTAGTGGACGTCATGTCATGAACACTTCCATGCCCCACATCTCTACACGGTTTGCTATTTGGGGCCTCGGCAAAAAGGACTCTTGGACGTGAAGCAGCGTCCGTACATAGAAAAGCCAAGGCAAAACAAACAGAAAAAGACTCAGAAAGAACAAGAAAGCTGATCTGCAATGATCTGCATGGGTGGATGGGTGGATGGGTCAGTGAACTGGCTAGTAGGTGAGTGAGTGGGTGGGTGTCCGCGTCGGTGTCTCCATGCCTGTGAGCCTTTCACGCACATCATGTCAGTGACACTTCAATTTGCACCGCTTCATAAATGCATCGAGCTACCGAAGTGTCTAAAAGGGACCCTGGAGGCAACTCACTGAGTGGCTTTTGCTTTCGTACCCAGCAATTTCGGTTTGGTGCATCATCTCCTGTGTTACCTGGCACATGGTGAAACCGAAACCACTGTCTTAGCGTCTTAGCTTTAAGGGCAGCATGAATGAATCGCAACTTGAAATGTTAAGAGCCATGTTCCAACCTCAAGCCTTGCATCCATGTTGGGAACACACACAAACAATATTGAATTAGACCATATCAAACAATGCTGAACCATATTAAACAATATGAAACAATATTGAACCGAACCATGTTAAAACCATATCAAACCATATTGAACCATATAAAACCATATTAAACCATATCAAACCATATAATAACGTTTGCTTTTCCTGGATCCTCGCCTGGCCAAAAGAGGCAGCATTCCTCTTTTTCTGGAATGTTGGGCCGGTCCAGTGATCCGCAATCTGGTCGTGCCTCGCATTCTGCCATGCAGCCCAAGAGGGTCCGAGGCTCCTCGAAGCAAAACCAAAGCTTGTCTCCAAACCTCAGAGGTTGAGCATGGTTGAGCTTGTCAGTAGAAGTCATGTCATTTGGGCTGGGAAATCCGCAACGCAGGGAAGCTCGGGTGAGCTACAAGTGCTACAGGCCATCTTCGTCACAGCATTTTTTCTGAAGACTTCCTTTGCGGGGAAAGTGCCACGACCCCCACACGGCAGGGTCATAGCCATGTTTACTTTGCATTTCATGTGAAAGCGTGCAACTTATACATCATCATGAGCCTTTCTTCGGTTGAAACACATGCAACGGAAACGCATGCTGCAGCAACAGGAGAAGAAGAAGAAGAAACTTATGCAATAGCAATAGCATGCAATAGCAGCAAAAACACAAGCATCAACAACAAAGTCGGTACACAAGCAACTTCAAAGCCAGCAGCAAACACAACAGCAACAACGACAACAACAGCACCAGCACAAGCAGCAGCACAAGCAGCAGCACAAACAGCAGTACAAGCAGCAGCACAAGCAGCAGCACAAGCTGCAGCACTGGCAGCAGCACAAGCAGCAGCACAAGCAGCAGCACAAGCAGCAGCACAAGCAGCAGCACCAGGACAAGGAGCAACCACAACAGTACCCAACAGTCTAAGGATGAAAAACTAATGCCAAAGCATTGCAAATCACCAAGGCACGATGGAAAAAGGTACGACACCCCTGGAAAGCATACCCAAAGGCACGAGTTCAAAAGCATGAAATCGCTAGGACTCAAATGGGTGCCTGTACTTTGTATCCTTTGCCAAGCTGGACCACGGCCCAAAGAAACAGCATCACTCATCATGTGGCTTCCTTTAGGCGGGTGAAAGAATCTACCTTGACGGTTCACATGCGTGTACCTTGTGACTAGCCGTAGTAGCTGACCCATGACCAATGATCGGATCATAAACCTGACACACAAAACACATGCAAATACACGCAAGTACGTGCAAATAGCATCACGTCTTTCATCTTTCCCTCTTTTTCCCCAAGCATCAGAAGCATCCAGCTGACTTTAGAGCAAATTCAAAGGATCTTATGACACAGCCTCGGACCAAATGACTTTGCGACCACTGCATCCCAGCAGCGCATTGTTGGCTGCACCTTTTGTATGTCCCACGTTGGTATCGAGAGCAGGTTCGTGGGCCCAACTGGGTCCCTTTCGGCAGTAGCCTGGTGTCTGGTAGAAGGTCATCGGAGAGAAATCCAGGGTCGCCTTGGCGAAAGGTCTGACTTCGTGTTGTCAAAATTGTGGATGCGGATTTAAGAATAGAAAAGCAGTGTGATTCCTTCAACCAAGGCTCCAGAATGCCCCAGAATCGACGATGCACTGTGGATGTCTGAGGGAAGGATGCCGGCTCTACGCATGGTTCTGCAGCAACGGACGCCACTAGCAGTGCAAGAATGAACGTCATGGCTCCGGCTTCGTGCTGGGAATTGACCAAATCTTGTGAGCCAAAACCAGCTGTGGGAGCGAAAAAGTCACGCTTTTCCCGACCCAAAACCCCAAAGCGACAATGAATTCCAATGAATTGTCCTCAGATTTTTGTTCCTCCTCCCTTAAGATATTGGGATATACCCGGTAATATACCCCCACAACGGATGGTCTCGCACCTGTGGTCAGTAGCCTCACTTGTGGAGGTGTCTTTGGATAGCTCCACGGAAAATACAGGTCGAAGATCTGGCCAGGGACTTTGACTGCGAGTGCAAAGGTTCCAACGGTCAAGGGATTTCAACCGTCAAGATGGGGTGTTATTGATATCATATGTATATATATTTATAAATAAATAAATAAATAAATAAATAAATATATAAATAAATATATATATATTCATTTGTTTATTGTATTTATCTATGCATTTACTAATCTATTCATTTATTGTTTGTGTTTAATTATCTATCTATCTATTCATCTACTTACTTACAGCATGTATGCATGTATGCATGTATGCGTGTATGCATGTACGCATGTATGCATGTATGCATGCGTGGATGCGTGGATGCATGGATGCATGGATGAATGGATGCATGGATGCATGTCTGCATGTATGCATGTATGCATGTATGTATGTATGCATGCATGTATGTGCGAATTGATTATTTGAATTGATGATTCGAATCAAATGATGTTCAAACTAAATGAATGAATAGATAAGTGTTGTAACATGTTGGAACCATATATCATCAGTGCATAATGGTTGCAGGTGGCTCCAGTTGGGCAGAGCTAAATCCGCTTCTGGACAAAAAGAAAATCAATCTATCAAGAAATTGAAGTTGGGAACTTCTTTAAGAGGATGGCTAGCACCGTCAGCAAATGGATTTTGAGAGATCGGTTTTCCAAAAGGCCTCCATTGTTTACGTTCACTTTGGTAGCTCTCAGTCGCTTCGAGTGCTTTAGGTAATACAGGATACCCTGAATGGCAACCAGCTCCCGCGTGGCCAAGTAGTCAAACAATAATCAAACAAACAATCAATGACAGTAACAGTATTTAGTAGCATTGCAATGCATGGATATGCATGGCATCCTTGCAAAACCAATGCTTGATACCTCCACGATTTGTTGCTTCGAGCCGATGGATTTTGGATGTCTTTCCACCGGCCCTGGGCTCTCGGGCAAAGCAGCCGCCGCTGTAGGGCGTTTCCGTTGGCCCTGTGATCAGCGCGCGCCAGAGTTGCTGATGCCGCTGGCCACAGCGCACCAAGACCTCGCAAGGAGAAATGACAAAAAGAATAGGAGAAAAGTGAAGAAGGAAAACAAATCATCAATTAGGTTATTAGTCAAGTAAATGAATAGATAGGTAAACAAGTAAATGAATGAATATGGCTGAATATGGGACATGAAAGAAAAAACCGCTATTGAATAAATAAATGTTCTTTTTAAAGAATTAGAAACCAAATGAAAGTGAAAAAGGTGAGGAAAGCAAATCCACAAAAGTGAAGAAATACGATGAAAATCTCAATGAAGACACAAATCATCATGAGCGATCCGAACAATGACTAAACGCATGATGCCTAACATCACTGGCTGTCCAGGTTGAGCTGCAACTGGCAACATATGGCAACCATCTCTACAAAAAACCTGTGTGTGTGTGTGGACAGGTGCACAGTACTGAGATCCCCTGCCGCAGACGAGTCAGATAGAGGCAGCATGGACGAGAGACCTGCAAACTCCTGCGCCGAAAAACGATACAGTAAGCAGAGCCAGGAATCGACAAACTGTGTCAGTTGACCTTAGTTGCAGTGAGTTATGAACGGTCCAAACCCTGGTTTATTGGGGAAAATCTAGGGGATCTTACAGAAAAGGAGTTGCAAATGGTGCGTTTGCACATGTTTACACCCACGCTGCCATTTCTCATCGAGGATTCCCGTCTCCGTACAAAATCTCCTTGGCCAGGCGTAGGGTTCGTGCCTGGCTCGGGTGATCAAGCAGTGCTCCCGTTGCACTGCCCAGGGAACACTCAATAACTGCGGCAAGGGATCAAAGCCCGTGACCATGGAGTCCCCCGAAAGCTCAAAAGACAGGGGGGCACATTACATCTAATACTCTAATACCATGGTATTTGTATTTTTTTGCAGCTCATGTGCAGAGAAAATATCGAGAAATCGGTGTTTGTGTGGATTTGTGACATCGTCAAGGCGCATGCGACATTGCACACAAATTGTAATTCATGGCTCAAAAATAGATTTGAAAACACCGGCAAAAATCCTGGAACAGGCTGAAAAAAACACTTGCTTTCAGCCTTTTTGAAGTCCCTGTCAAAAAAACTCGGGTATTTGCACAGCTTTTTGCACAGCATGTGCGAAAACATTGGCATTTGCGTGGTTTTGTCTCGGCCCGAAGGCACGAAAACTCTACGATCTACAGTGTTTCCAGCAACAGGCCCATCAAAAAAGCGTGAGAAACTGATACAACAAACCACATAATGACATAATGCCATCCTACCGCTATTCCACGTTTGGCTGCCTTTGCCTATGTTAAGCCACCCCCCTACACATCCCTGTACCCATCTTTGGAAAGACTATGAAAGGCTTGCTTATACAACTCAGCTAGGCCTTTTCCAGGCTGGCTTTCGCAAATGGAATTGCGCACTTGTGACTCCAAGTGGAAATGAAGTGCCTGGATCATTTGCCCCTCGCCCAAGGCAAGGGCCGCGCCTGCGGTGTTGAAGTCTCTTGGCGAACCATCTCTGCAAAGCAATGGTCACCTGGACTAAGCAGCATGAATCGGCCGAGCCTAAATTCTTGCAGGATTTTTGAATCAGTAAGCATGCCAACCAAGTGCAATGTATCACTGACACACTGAAACAATCACGACCTGGCACGGGGTGGTGGAACAGCAATGCTCGAATCTTTAGAAGTACGTTACGTTACGTGATGTCGCGTACATCGCACCTTCCAGCTCACCAAAATCCAGCTGTAGAAACTCCAGTCTTTTGCAGTACTCACTGGCACTTCCTGCGTCGCGCAGCGACTCACACTCCAAGCCGCCACAGTAATGATACTAGTATCCATCATTGTTGCTGCTGCTGTGGTCTGAGCTTACTGCTGTTGTTGTTGATTCCACTGTTGCTGATGCTGATGCCCATGCTGTTTTCGTTGTTGCTGTCAGTGTTGCCGTCAGTGTTGCTGTTGATTTTGCTGTTGCTGCTGTTGCTCCTGTTGCTCCTGTCGTTGCTGCTGTTGCTGATGTTGCTGCTACTGCTGCTGTTACTGCCTCTAGTGCTACTGGTTGCTGATTCACTGATTTTGTTGCTTGTTCTTGTTACTGCTGTAGGTACTTTTGCTGTTGTTCTTGCTGTCGCTGCTGTTGTCGCTGCTTGTGTTGTTGCTTGCGTCTTTTTCTTGCTTTGTTGTTCTTTTTCTCTATCTGATTCTTCCATAGTCTTTACTCCTTTCTTACATCGCCTTTTTTGTTCCCGATCTTTTGTTCCTTCTTCTTGCTTGTTTTCTCATCTACGCGCTCTCTTCCATCCCTTCTTCTCATTCTTAGCTTGCTTGTCTTACTCCTTCCTTTCTTCCTTGCCTTGCCTTCCTTGTCAATGTTCATTCCGATGTCCAAGGATTCTTGGCACCCATGCAAACATGAGAAACACCTCCCAACCGGCGCAAAGCGCAGCCACAAGTAAACCAGGCTAGGCAAAAGAAACACAAGCAGAAACACCACCATCATCCTGGATCATCCTGGATCATCCTCCATCACTGTATTGGTTCCCCATTTTCGTGTCGCAGGACAGGCGCGCCTACTGCCTGATCGTCTGGGCTTGAAGCCCCACAGCACCTAGCCATGCGGTGCCGCTGAAACGGCGGCCGTTTAAGAGGCAACCTTCCAAGTCCTAAGAAAAACGTTAAACGTCCTAAGAAACATCTTGAAACCTTCAACAGAAAGCAGTCTTCGCATCATTTCACATATCATTTCACGAACTTCACATCCACATGGTGTGCTCATTCCCAAAACCAAGCCATGTGCTCCTCCCTGCGGCTGCCTTTCCAAAGCTTCTGCCACTGCAACCACCAGCTCTGCGAAGCCGGTGTCCTCTCAAAGCAGACCGACAAGTCCAAGGAAAGCCAAGGAAGTCAGGGCTGTGTGCAGCATAGAAGTTAAAGAGAGTTATATTTGAAGATGAGGAAGATGTAGGGGAAGATGTAGGGGAAGATGTAGGGGAAGATGTAGGGGAAGATGTTCTTGAAGATGTCTTGCTGGGCAAACATTCAGTGATCTTGGAGCCGCAGGCAAGAGCTAGATGGTCGATTTCGTCGTTCGATCATGCAATTGAGAATTCATCATCACGACGACTGCTCCAGGCCGGCTAACGATCCATGATATTGATGGCCTTTGATGGCTGTAGGTAGGTTATATCTGATACAAGCACGACTCTTGAGTTCATGGGGTTCCCAAAACTAAATGACTCACCGGAACCTCCTTCACATATCTCTAGATCACCAGGTGGTAAAAGATGTAAAAGAATCCAACCACAACCGCCCAACCCACCCACCCAGCCAATTAACCAACTCTTATGCTGACACTGCTCCAGTGATTCTAGGATTGCCAACCCTTTCTTACTAAGAACCTGTCAAAACCCTTTTCAGTTCCCAACATTTGCCAGTGGGCCATCAAAAATGAAGTTGTCTTGGAAACTTGCGATCTTCTCATCCATGAGCCTTGGCACCCTAACGATGCCAGACGTCCTCTGTGCAATGCTCCACTTGCTTTCCCGAAAGCGACTGAAGGAAGGTCTTCGCAGAATCCTGCCATTGGAAGGCTGTCTGGCCACTCCACAGATTCAAAAGCATGACACTGCATAGAGAATGATGGAGTGTCTCGCCAGGCATAATGAGTAAAGTTGATATGTTGTCCTAAGACCTAAGAGCATGGTAATGTGTGCATCTAACTTGTTGAGCAAGCCGTTCTCTCTCAAGCCGTTATCGTAGTCCTTTTGTTGAAAAGCTTCCACTGGGTTGGCTTGCAGGCCCGAACCACAGGATCAACAGTTGGAATACTTGATGCGAAAATAAGGGACTCATTTCCTTGTATCTTCTGGTCGATTCCATCCCAACTGGGCATTCTGCCTCTGCGACCAAAGTATACAAAAGTCCGATCATAAGTCCGGTTAGACAAGCCAATTCCACCCACAGAAGCCTTGCAGCTCGACAGTCGCAACTTCAAGGATGAAAGGCTTTTGGGAGGCCTTGGTTGCCATGACTTGCCATGACCTGCCATGACCACACGAATGTCTCAATGTCTCTCTCGCCAGCCAGCTTTGGCCCCGGCATCGGCAACATGACCTCTACGAGTCTCAGCACCTCCTTGAAGTATTGAGGCCTCTCACCCATATCTGTGTAGGAAGTTGCCAATTCTCCTTGCCAATTTCGGGCGTGAACTAGACTTGATTACAGATGAATCACATCAAAAAAATATTGCTCCTTGAATGAAAAAGAGGCATCGCATCCATTCTCAGAAAAAAATGCATCAAAGCATAGCAAAGTACATCAAAGTACATCAAAATGCATCAAGTCCGCAGTTCTCTCCTTCAAGGAAGGGGAGCAAGCAGGACTTGGAAATCACTTCCCCAAGATCCGGGCCTCCACAAGTGCACCAATCCCCAAGCTACGCAGGACTTGCACCAGTTACTCATCATCTACTTTCCAATCGAGTGAACCCACTTGACAACCGGAAATCATTGGTTTCGTCCCAACACACCCCCAGAGAGGTTTCAGGCAGCGAATGAAGCCTGGTTAACCATCTTATTCAAACCACCACACTCGTTTCAGTGTGGTCAGCATTCGGCGGTTCAGAGTGCGGGGCAGCCAACCTGCCGCCTTCTGCCACAGCAATGCTGAACTGGTTTGGATCAAAAAGCATGGTAAACCCTGTCTGAAACAGAGTTTTGGGGAACTGTGAGCTTCACTTGGCAACTGCCGCACCTGCGCGAGAAAGAAGGTCCCCTTGGCCGGACCCACACTTGCGCCCCGACAGTGAATCCAAAGGTGCCATCTGCCGACATTCAAACATCAGCTGAGTTACGAATAGCTACCACAAGCTCCTGCAGCTCAAAGTCCTGGCAAAACAGTAGCTGGATCAGGGATGACCTGCAAAAC
>VSDK01005958.1:45795-61346 GCA_009767595.1 Symbiodinium kawagutii
AGATAGCAACAGTAATAAGAGAAGTTATAACGAACAATACTACTGAGTGCGTGTAGTAAAATCATGTGAGCGTAAATAAAAACATCACGTGCATAACAAAACTCACAACATGCCTGTGCCCATAAACGCAGCAACCACCAATACAAATCTGACCGTTTGAAAATGATTTGAGTTTGTAGTATATACTTGGTTTCTGCTTCTGCCTATGCTGTGGGCGACTTGTGTCACCACATTCATGTGCTGCACAGACCTCCCCACCTTGCAGTGTCCCGAAACAACTCACCTGGAGTTCTGAACTCCTGAGTCATTTGACTCGCGGGAAGCTGGAGGCTGAAAGTTAAACTCAGATCGGAAGGAATTGCCAAATAAAACGCTTCTCTTGGAAGTTCATTTCTGGAAACGTCTTTCGTCATCAGTTCATCATCTTGCTCTTGCTCTTGCACCAGCACTTGGGGGCACCATGTTGAAATGCCAAGTAGCAGTGCCCAGGGATCTTCCTGCGTTGGAGAAGGCTTGTGTGAGGCGAAAATGAAAAATTTCTGCAGTACTTCTTTCTTTGTGCTGGCTGGTGGTAGAAAGTTACGGATGGTCTGCACAGTCTCACCCTGATAGAAGCAAAGCCCACAAACAAGTCGTTTCAAAATCGTTCAATTGTTCCTTCGTTGCATTTCTTATTCTTGCCAATTCCTATTTCTTCCTATTTTTCCATTCCTTCGGATTCCTTCCGATTTCTTGCGCAAGTCGTTCTCATGCCATTCCAACCCGCTGCCTCGTAGGCATTGCCGGAGACATCCAGCGCAAGCTGTGGCGGTTTCGCACCACAAAGTCGTTGCAACTGAGCCAAGCGTTGCTCCAAAGGGCTGAAGGCACCCTGGCAGTGGCACGGTGCGGCGGTTGCAACGAGGGGTGGCCATGTGTCAATACCCTGGCACCCTATAGTGAACATCCCCGAAATGAACAATAAGTCTAGTATCAAATGGCGTGATCATGGATTCACACCCAACCATTTTTGCTTAACCATTTATTGGCTGGTTGAGATTGAACCATAGCCATATGTTATGCACTTAGTATCCTTACTATCCCTGCTTCTGTGCGGAACTCAGCTTTCACTTGCAACGATTTGAGTGACAAAGCAAACCATGGAAATTCCTTTTGCCAACCATGAGCTTGCAATTCCACTTGGTTTCTTCCTGATTTCTATCTCCTTCCCAGCCTGCCTCTGGATACGCAATCATTGCGTTTCTCTGGCTTGTCAGGTCCACTCCTGAGTCATCAAAACGACAAACATATCAACCGAAGAACCAGTAGAACAGAAGAAACATCCGGAACTCGGAAGTTGGTGGCTATGTTAAAAACATGTCAACAGTAGAACATCAACAGTCGGACTCACAGCGGTGCCACCGTGGGCTGCGGCTGACAGCTGAGCTTCGTGAGTTGACATCCCAATGTATGACACGGCATGTTCCCTCCCGGGAGCCCCTCCCGTCACATGCAACAGCACACATTGCCTTGCCGAGGATCTAGCAATTCGGTTTAAAAACTGCTGGACGGCCAAAAGCAAATCCTTGGATGACCTCAAGGCAGATCCATCAAGGTGACTTGATTCAAACTTCAAACTTCGATCGAACTCGGAAACAGACTGGAAGGGACTCCATCCTTTAAGCTGCAGCCGTGGGTGGCACGCAAGAGCTGCTTGAACGTCAAATCCTCAGCCGTCGCTGCAGTCTGCGCCGCTTCGCCGCTTCGCCCTCTGTGCCAAGTCTCTTCCATGGAGTCGTGGTCTGACGACCGCGATGCTGGGCGGGTAGAAGGGGTGCAAGTCCTCCTTGAACGCCACGCGCAACTCGACGTAGTCGTAGCCTGAAGCATGTCTCATCACGCATCAAACATGAACAAAAGCAAACAAGGAACAAGGCAACAGCAGATGAGACAAGGCCGATCCAGATTCCCAGATCCAAGAGTGTTCCCATCTCCAAACGGTTCAGTTGGATTCGATTCTTCGGCCAATTTCGTACAGCCTTTCCCCTCTGCTTCTCCTGCCTTGAGTTTTCTGCAGCTCAGCCAAGTCTGCAGCCATTTCCCCTTGGAAGCCCCGCAGGCGCACTGCCTCGGTCCCCAGCCCTACGGTCAAAGGATCCTTGGTATCCCTGTGGGTTGCACAGTGCACAGCGTGTCGCCATATACGCACATGCATATATACATGAATTAGCATGTATATATTGCATAAGTAAAATCTATAAACAAATGCATCTGTGTCTTATATAAATAAATATAGATATATATATATATTTATTTATTTATTTATTTTTTTCATTTCTCTACATGAAAACATATCTACTGTGTTATAAATAGATATGATATGGATGAATAAATATGCGTATGCATGTATTCATCTACAGTAATCGTGTTTATTCATTTCGGTATGCCTCTCTCTCTTTTCTTCTGAGTATCACTGTGGTGATGGTGTGGCATTCGCTGAACCTCGGGAACACGCAGCTGCCCGGGTTGCAAACAAGCTGCCCAGCAGTAAACATTGAAATCCACAGCATCGGCCTGTATTCCCTGTGTCCTTGGCGTTCGGTCACGCACCGTTCACCAAGGAAAACACAAGGAGCTTCTCAAAATTGGGAACCCCCAAAAAGAGTTGGTTAATTACAACCAAGCATCTTTTATATTGGATGATTTGGGAGCACCCCTGTTTTGAGATATTTTGAGAAACCACGAGAAGACCTGTTCTCACTTTGCATGCATAAGTCTACGAAGAGTCCAGTGGAATCTGCATCAAGGAGCACGTGCGCAATCATGCAAACGGTTACCTCGTTTTGACTGTACGTCATCAGCCACAATCTACAAATGCTCATGCCCGGTCCATCCCGTTCCCCTGTGATCCCAGTGCCAGGCCACATCTCGGTCTGCAAGCTGTACAATTCATTGGACAAAATGTTGAACGCCTGCGCCAAAGAAAAAAGATCAGGAAAGCTCGGCCACATTCTCCTACCACGTCCCTCTTACGTCTTCCCCTTGCAATTCACCTAGCATCACCGAACCACCAACCTATCCCAAGAAATGAGACCATCCGCAATTCAAGGAACAGCACATAGCAAATCCTGCAGATGTCCTTTCTACAATGCGATTCACACCTCGTGGGAGTTGAAAATTTGCTCCCTCGCAGCTTTTTGCTCCTCATTCGTCAGGTCATCTCGATCGCCTTCAAGTTCGGGATGAGCTGAATTAGCTGAGTTAGCTGAGTTACTTGCATCCAGTGATGATGTCAAAGTGCATCCTAAGTGAGATGCTTAGACAGCCGACCCCATAGGTGCAAGGCTCCATCCGACATCCCGTGGGCAGGTCTCACCCGAGAGATTCCACCAAACAGCCCACGGAATCCGCACCTCTCCGCCGCTTCTCTCGAACAAGCCGTTGATCTTCAACTTCCTGATTTCTGAATTTGTACTTATGCAGCTATGCGTCAACACCGTGTGCAAATAGGCCTTTTGCGTATACACAAACAATGAAGTGTATGTAACAAGGCATTGTAGAGCTACTGCTATCCATTTTGCAAGGCAAGCCGTCTTCCAGTACCATCCGGCACAGCCATGGGCACACATCACTACACCCACAGATGCACACATACGAACACTATGACACCAGGCAGAGGTGAAGATCAACGATGGAACACAACATGCCATACATGGAAACTGCCGAATTTCACCCTGTTTCCAGGTCCCCTCTCAGCTCCCCTTCGCTCCCTGGCATTACCATGAAAGTCCTGCCACTTCATCTTCTTCCATCCAGGTCGATTGCAACGATCAAAGGAGGGATCATCAACCATCAACCCCTGAGGGCCTGACATCGGCACCGCTTGGATCCACTTGAGGTTGACACTGCCATTGAGAGGTGACCCATGGTCATGTGTAGAGTTGCATGCC
Organism: Symbiodinium kawagutii; assembly: GCA_009767595.1. NCBI lineage: Eukaryota > Dinophyceae > Suessiales > Symbiodiniaceae > Symbiodinium > Symbiodinium kawagutii. The sequence goes on from VSDK01005958.1 coordinate 49,725, forward strand.
CAGTGCAAACCCCTTCAATAGACGCTGAAATTGGCGCCTTCGTCGTCTGAAAATAACACATCTGCAGCTTGCTCAGCATCTGGTTGCAATGAGTCCTGTCTCAACAAAACATCCTGATGCATTCTGATGCATTCTGATGCATTCTGATGTATTCTGGCATTGGTGGACTTTCATGGACTTTCAGTACTAGTTATTCCATCGCTTGCCTCATGCTCTACGGGCCAAAGATCCTGAAGCAACGGCCTCAAGACTGACCCACAAAAGTGATGCTCCTCGTTCAAAACTTCAGGCACATCAGCCTGCCGGCTAAACAAGACTCCACTGCCTTCACGATGATGAAAGCGTTTGAAAACTCAAAAGAACCAAAAGCTCAAAGTCATGACTACCCTCCTCTGAGTAGTGAGATCACATTCTTGACCTCACGTTGACTGGTTCACATTGCTTCTAGCGTGCCACCGGCCACAACGAACGGCGCAACTCTGTTGCGATGCCTTGAGGACCCTGAGTGCCGATGACAACACCTCTCGGAGCTCCAAGTGTTCTCGCTCACCGAGCAATTCATTGATGGCCTCGCCCCCACCACCGCTGGGCCGTCAAAAAGCCACGTCAAACACAGAGAGACTTTCTGCCTCTCATTCCGTGATTTGCTCTTTGCACTTCCGTACAATGTTGCGCGCAAACCATGATATCACCATGTTTTTGTCCATCTCTCTCTCTCTCTCTCTTTCTCTCTCTTTTTCTCTCTTTCTCTCTCTTTTTCTCTCTTTTTCTCTCTTTCTCTCTCTTTTTCTCGCTTTCTCTCTCCCCTCTCTCTCTCTCTCTCTCTCTCTCTCTCTGCTTTTGCTGCATTTGCCATGTCTCAATGCAGCACGGCGGCATCCACGATCGGCGCATCACAGTCCTACCAGCACCGCAAGCGCAAGCTGCAAACTGACATCGACGCACCACGGTGGATGTCTCTTCGATCGCTAGAGACTGGCTGGGAACTACGTTGCAATCCCGAAGTTCGCAGCGCTCCTCCCCCATCATGGCACCTCCACTGTCCGGATAGGAATCCACCTGAGGTCATCGTTGACCATCGTGATCATGAAAATGATCACCACCCGCCTTCACCACTATCGGAATACCCTGATCAGATTAATTGAGCTCTTTTTGAGCAGTCCCTGATTGACAAGTGTTAGTTAGCCATCATTCGTCATTCTCGACCAGGACCGTGTTAAGAGCTTACAAGGAATATCATATCTCGACTCATATTAAGAGCTTACAAGGAATATCATATCTCGACCAAGAGCCCCATCGCTTGCATTCAGAAACCTGTCATGCTGAACACGCCTCGTAGACGAGAAAGTTGAGCCGTCGTGCCTCCCCATCTGTAGATAGCTTCATCTCAATGACATTGTCCTGAAATGTTGGTCAATGGCATCATGATCATTCATGGCCTCTGCAATCATAACCTCAAATTGGTTTTGGACTGTCACTTCGCCCCTGGTGAACATCCAAATCACATCCAATCACTTTCTATCAGACCTTGTGCCTCCCAAGTTGGATCGACTTCATATGACTTCATGGTGATATCAAATAATTCTTGGCATGATGTGATATGCCAATAAGCACTTGTGACTCAAGCCCCAACATGTTTCATGACGCCTCACTATGCCCTATGCGCGCCGTGAGATGGTGACTACGACAACTCCTCCAACTGAAGGCGCTGCAATGCCGTGATGCCACTGGATCGCAGAGCCTGGTTCCAGCCGTGCCACACATTGCACGGGACCACCATGGTAGCACTAGCAGCGCTGAAGGATGCTTTTGAACATGAAAATTGATGGAAATTGATGCCAAACATGATCCCGTCGCGGATCAATATAGTTGTTCTTGACCACGACATGCCATAGCTCATTCCCGGCCAAACCCACCCATAATCCTGTAGTGCCTGCACATGGGAGCGCAACAGTGCCTCACCCATCGCATGGCAATACTTTGGCCCGCACTGCCTTTAGGAAACAGAAGGATTGTTGCTGCTCTCCTTGTTTTGGTTCGACCATCTGATTTGCACGTGCCAGACTGAAAACCTGTAATGTTTTACTTCAGAGTGAGAGCACACAGGGGATGTTTCTTGTGAAAAAACACCTCACTATCACACACGGCCCACGGCTTGATCAGGCGTTTGCAATCGGGATTCTGAAATGTGCTTCAACTGATGAGATCGCAATGATCGCGTCAACTCCTAATCTATGCGTATCAATACTTGTGTGTATCTGATGTCTAGCATCAAAAGCACTGTGAAGGACTGACTGAAAACTCACCAAACCCTGGATGTAACCCGACTGAGAACAAATTTGCCACGTGATCAATTTTGCTCTTCGGACATCTCCCCAGCAGGAGAGTAAGCAGGGCAAGCAGGGTGCACTTTGTGTCACCCGCACGTGATCCGAAGTTAAAGCAGGATCACCAAAGAGGTCGAATTACGCAGAACTTGCCCCAACGCTTGGGTTTCCCAAGCACGGAACATAGAACCGCGGTTTCCCAAAGAGTTGAAAAGACTTCCCCTAAAAGGGAACCGCTCCAAATGTCCAAGATGTGGAGGACTCAAGCTCAAGGGATCCTGCTACAAAGCCCGAATCCTTTGGTGGTATAACGAAGCTTGGGATCCCCTGTAGCCTGCCACATTCCACAGCTCGGAACCGCCTCAAGGCTTCAGAAAACCACTGACAAAGTCACCGGTCATTCAAGGTCATTCCCAATCTACTACTTGTCACTGAAGCCATGAAGCTTTCCGCATCTCATGTGAGACGCAGCAAAACTGTTGCTCAGGAGAAGCTAATCCCATCGGCCATTGTACTAAGCATGCCCTACGCCCTTCGAAAATCAGCGTCCAAGAGAAACATAGAATCACACAGAGAAAGAATGGCCAGAAGATTCATACAATCCCACTGTTCTCGTTTAAACAGTGGATCCAGTACAGGGACACCAGTTGTTGCAACATCCCAACATGTTCCATTCCCTGATTTTGCAGGGTAAGAAGTTCTTGCAATGTCTCAAGGGGAGTGAAAAGTGTGGCCACTAAATACCCCCCGGTTCTCAAATACTAGAAAAGAAACGAAGTATTTCATCATTCCCCGGCCTCAACCATCCAAAGCACCACACCGTGTCGTATTGAAATTGACTTCACAGAATCATTCCGGTTGCTTCCCCTGAGCAATTCTCGGAACCGGCATTCCATGCGCATGGATTTAATACATGTCGATTTGCTGCTTCTTGTGCTTTGGGCATGACTTTGAGCATGCAATGCCCTTTGAGATTCGTGTGGCTAAAGTCATGTCCAGGCCCATTGAATACCAGTCGCTGATGCTCTCAGTGCTCTCCCATCTTCTCCCCTTGCTGCTCAAACAGAGCTGCTGGTGCTGCTTAAGCCTTGTCACGTGCCCCACTGGCCGGTCAAAATCTCACAGTTGCACACGGATTCACGCATGCCGTCACACACATGCGCCTGCTTGCATCTATTAGACGTACATATGTGTGCAGAATTATGCAAATTGGATGTGGCCGTATATTTAGGTATGGCATTAATTACAGGTATGCGCGCGGCCATGCACATGCGTGAATATGACAAGTCGTATGCCGATGCAAGCATATCCATGCGTGAACCTGGAGTCATTGCCATAAGATCCAAGTCTGCATCAATTCATGAAACTGCAAAGCTTAGAGCTTCAACATCACTGCGCAAAAACACGGCTGGAGGGCTATGTGAGTCAGTCAGGCGTTTGGTTTAGCCACCCAGAAAAGGAAGTCTCTTCTCCCTGGTAATGAATTCCAAAATGATGTCAATGATTGTCAATGATCGTTAATGTGACGCAACCACACACTTCAAATAAACCTGCGCTGATGGCACTGTGCCTCAAGCAGCCTCGTTCATGGAAACCTCAGATGACAAGAACCAGGCAAGGTAAAAAATATGCGCAAATGCGTCAAGACCACAAAATTCTACAAATGTCTCATTTCTCGCATTCTCCCTAGAATTCTTCCGTCCGCATCAGTTTTACTTTTTGAAGCTCTCTGACATGCAGAAAACAGAGCAGTGTACACACTGAAAGTTGCTCTTCGGCTCCTGGCGCACTCCTTTCTTACAGCTTCTGGGTACCTGGCAACTTGAGTGTTGAGCAAACAAACCACTGTCGAATCAGCCACGTGTTTTCTCTAGTCCATCTATGTTCATCTTGGGCAGTCAACGAATGCAACTTTGCACCAACAAGACTCATTCGATCGCATGAGGATCTGACTCTGGGCACTGGGCTCAGAACACCCCATGACCATCACCTAGTTACATCATGGTGGCTGGTTGATGTCGGACCTCAGCAAAAGTCACTGATTTTCACCAAACGGTCGGGTCAAAACATGTACAAGGACCAGGAGGGGCCGCCTAACGTTGCATCTGGACAGCCTCCAAGATGGCACGCTGGAGGCTCGGATAATCGTAGGATTTTCTCAACTTTCGTCGAGTTGAAATGCAATAGACTTTGTCAAGACCGTACTCTATTCTGAAGTAGTCTTTGATACATTGGATGGTTTGTTCTGCAACTGTTGTCCTTTCGGACTTCGAGAGCTCATGTTCTTCGCCATCATCACCGATCAGTGATTCCTCTGCCTTCACGACCTCAGAGTCGATATCAATATCCACTTTGTTTCGCACCATGAAAAAAGGCACTTTGAATTTTTCCAGCTCGGTGGCGAGCATGAGCTCCGCTTCGGTAAATCGCGAGGACGTCACCAAGATGGCTACGTCGAAGTAACGGATGCCCATGCGTTTCAGGTAGGTGGCCTGGGGGAAGTTTGGGGTACCAGCACCTGGAAGATCCCAAGCAACAATGTCCAGCGTCTTGCCAGCAACCTCGCAGGAGGCATGGTGATCTCCCATGAAAGCCTCATCCATCATCTCAGAATCAAATTGAGACATGACATGGGATCATGAAGATGGGCATGATTTAAGAAAAGTAGTAGAATATGGCGAGTTTGGTCCAAAAGATTTATTTTCATCGCCAGCCTGGCTCAAGTCCACTTCCAGTGCTTTGCTTCCATCCAGTCGAACTTTAACTTTCTGGTGCTTAATTGAAATGACCTCTGCTTGGCAGCCATCTGGTGTCCCGGGCACATCCTGCAGGAGGACTTGGTCCTTCGGTCTCAACTCCATGCCCTGCTCAAAGCTACGGTAGAAGCGCTGATTGAAGAGGCCGTCCATCCTGAAGGTGTACATGCTTGGTTCTAAGGTGGTCTCCTTGACCCCAGTTTTAGCTGCATCTGGATCCGTGTCCTTCACCTTCCGCAAGGAATTCACCAAGGACGACTTGCCGACCCCTGATGCTCCAGTCACAGCAAGCATAATGTTGCCGCTGGAGCTGGCCTCTTTTAAATAGTCGGGCCTTAGCTACTCGAAACATGAAAATTGATGTGCACACATTGGCCCGGACGTGCACACACACAGGTACACATACATGACATGGGTATACATATGTGTGACTATGTATCTCGTGTCATGTTGTGTCTTTTCTTGTCTTTCCTGGTGTCCGTCTGTATGTATGTATGTTATGGCCCCCACTGATTCGACAAAGGTCTGTGGAGACTTCCTCTTGTCAGTTGGAAACGCAAAGACCATGAAAATGGTCACACAGGTGTGAAAAGCAACATTGCATGCTTGTATCAAAAGAGGGCATGCAACTATTTTTCCCTTCAATTTAGAAATGCTCTTGCCATGTGAAAACATAAACATTCAGAGCTTGTTGTGAAATCTCTCTCTCTCTCTCTTTGGGCTTGGCTGTCCGCCGCCTCACAGAGGGGCTAGTTGCATGTCAAAAAAAGGAGGTCCTGTCACGTTGGGCAAGTCTTGAGGGGAGGAACAAGGAATTCCAACTACTTCTGTGCTTTAACAGAGCCACAGCGGATAGTCCGCTTGATCACCTTTAGCTTCTTCCAGTTTGGCCTCCACAATGCGCAACCTTTGTAGGGCCTCCTGCAGCTTCGCGCGCGTGGTGCCCTTGGCAGCTGTGACGCCTTTCTGAGCTTCAATCTCCTCTTGTAAGAGACTCCCTGATGGGCCTGGAGCTGATCCTCAGAGGCTCCAAAGCAGTTTATTTTGCCCAAGCAACTGCCCAGAAATCAAAGAACGGTTGGCCAGTTTCCGGTTTAACCGCAGGTTTTCAAGAATTTGTTCGACTCTTTTTGGCCCGGTGCATTCTCATGACAGATCACGATCGGAAAAAACAGAGGAAAACCAACATAAGAAGCTTGACCAGCTTGACCACTGCTCACTCGTTGGTTTTCGCAAATTCTTTAGGTTTTTCAGCGCATAAAAAAAAAAAACACCATTGGTTTGCCTTTAACGCCGCACTACCGCTTCCGCTTGCCGTCCAGGTTCTAGGCCGCAAGGCAGAGATCAAGGCCAAACCCCCAAGCAGAGCCACTTCGGGCAAACCCTTCTGGGGAATCTTGGAGACCTGGCGCGCCTGACGACTTCGATACAAAAATGGCCTGCGCACGGTGCGGAGGTCATCCGGAAAGTCACAACATGCCACAGCTGTCTCTTTAGCTATGCATATAAATCTCAATACATATTTACAGAGAGATCTATATCTTTTATGAACCCCCACAAATATATATATATATGTGTGTGTGTGTATGTATATGTATATGTATATGTATATGTATATGTATATGTATATGTATGTGTGTGTAAGTAAGTAAGTAAGTAAATAAATAAATAAATAAATAAATAAATAAATAAATAAATAAATAAATGTATATATATATATTTATATTTTTATATTTATATCTAAATATATCTATGTACACAAAGATATGTGCTCTTTACTATAAGTATCTCTGTCTGGCAAACAGTCTCGTTTACAATGCGTCTATGATCTGCCGTTCAGCATGACTCTTGAAGTACCCCGAGCACAAAAAGAAAGCAGCAAGCTGGAAGGAAAAACAAGGAACCCAAATCAAAACAGGAAAACACTACTGCTGCCCTAAAGATTGCACGTGTAAGAATACTTAAGAATACATAGGTCAGGAGTTCCCTTATGTTCTTACATCTTCGCAAATATCACACACGCTGACCTTTTATGATGACTTCCAACAGTGGAAAGGGCACTCATAAATGGAGCTGTCATGAAAGTAAAAGCATTTTCAACCCGTCTTGAAACGAGTTTTGGCCGCGCCTGTTTTGGAATCGTTTATCTTGAAGGGCCCCCGTCGCTTGTTCTAAGAACAAAAACGAAGATCTGTTGCCTGGACGTTTTGGAAGCACGAAGCACCAGCACGCCGGACAAAAAAAAAACTTCATTGCAAAGGTCAACCCTTCAATGTCTGTCATCTGTATGCTAGGATGGGACCTGGGAAAAAGTTTGGGGAAACTTGGTACCCCTGTTGTGCCATTTGGATCCATTTCGGTTAGTAAAAGTGAGAACCCAAAGAGCACCAGGGCACGGTGCACAGCCGCCGACAAAGCAAGCAGCAAAAAAAGCCGTTGAACTGTGCATCGTCGACTGGCTGATGAAGATTCGCGCTGCCGCGAGTCACACGCCATGCTGATCACTTCGTGTCACGGTCGTGGAAAAAACATCTGTGAGCCAAAAATGCAATGAAAATTGTAAATACATTGTTTGAAAAAAGCAATTTCCGAAGACTCCGCCCTCGCAGCGCCCCAGATTGCACAACCACGGAAATGATGGAACCAAATGGTCTCGAAAGTTGAAGCCAAGATAGAATGGTAGGGGCTGAACGAAATCAAACAGTCCCTCTACTGAAAAGGTCTGAAACTCCCCCACTTTAATCCACTTTAGGGGGAAGAAAAATGACAAGTCTTGCTCTAGCCTGATCCCTGGGTTCGCCTTTGCCCTCCCCTGTACCAAACATATCCAAACATCCCAAAGGATTGACCTCTCCCCTCCCCCAACTGCATGCAGTACCTGAATCCAATGTTGGCAAGGAGGCGCTGTGAGAGGGCCTTGCCATGCAGATCCCGGCAGCCAAATCGCTTTGCAGCACCACTTTGCTTTATCGATACATCCTGGATCATCCTTCATCATCCTTCATCATCCTTCATCATCCTTCATGGTCACATTCACTTAAGTTGATGATAGCTTTGCACAGTGTGATCGATATCTGGGGCATCTTGGCTCCATGCTTCTTCATAGTGAAGACCAGGCCGGACATGGGAGGTTTGAAGTAGCGCCCAGTCGTCTCCTCAGAAAGGCATGGCGGGTGCAGGGATTCTCAGGTCACCCGAGCCCTTAGCAGCGATCGGAAGCTAGAGTTTGTTGACCGGGGAAACTACCTGCAGGAATCAAGAATCTTCAAGTTTCCTCTTGGCTTCCGGAACTACCAAGATCCAAGATCCAAAAAAGTATCCCATGATCATATAGGGATCCTGCGGGGTGTGGGGAAGAAAGATAATTATTGGCAAATCCCAGGCAGCAAACCATTCCAGCCGAGTGTCATAAGCCAAGCGGCTGCCCTCTTGCCAGGAGCAACCCACCTTATGATCTGGCGAAAGTTCAAAACACGCTTGTGGTGACACATCTCTCCAACGATTGTCAAGGGAAAGGATGGAATACACCTGTCATTGCAGTAGTTCAGCACACTTGTCATTACAGCAGCTCAAAGAATAGGTTTCGTCAATATAAATCCAATCCTTAGTGCTTGTGCAAAGCATAGATAGGGTATGATACGGTAGCAGGTGGTGGCAGCATGTAGCGAGGCCGCTGTTTCGGTCTTCCACGAGGCAGGTTGCGCCAGTGAAACCTGGAAGCTCACAGGGAGATCGATGCTGGAGTCATCGTGCAGGGCCTGGCTGCAGGACCACTGGCTGTAGGATTCCGTGACATCGTGTGGTGTGCCCCTCAGGGAAGCCTCTCTGCCATCACTGTCTTTAGATCATCGATTTCGCCACGGGCGACGATCCGATCGCTACCGTGTTCCGTTTCGGGCGGACGCGATCCGCCGCGAGGCTTTCCGCAGTTCCGATCACGGACCGCGATCTTCGGTAAGAGCATGAAGTCACTGCTCGCTTCTCGCCAATCCTTGGGCGGTGCAATATGATGCAAGTAATATGATGCAATCAAGCTGATGCAAACTGTGCATGTAATTGCGGGCTTCCTTCAGGAATACTGCTGTTCAACATGATTGTTTGTTCCTATTTGTTCAATCGCCGCCACAACCCATCCCAAATCCGCTGAAGCCCTGCGATGCCATCGCGCCGACACTGCTCAAACGGTTTCGCAAGTGCAAACGCCTTTATTTCCAGACCACTGGTCACTGGTACCATCATATCATATGCCATCACGATGCCAATGACTCTACCCTAGGTGCTACTGATCCCTTCGCCTGCTGTCTTCAAGATAAGCATCTGGTGTGCCATCACCTCACCAGCAATGCACCAAGACTGCCATGGGAGCACCAACTGATCATTCCATACTCTGACCTTCTAGGTTGCAATGGGCCATGTTCACGGCGCCTTGAATTCGTCGAAGGTGATTTCATCCCTGGAGAAGAAGGAGTCTTCATCAATCCTCAACAGCTCAGCAAGAAACGACCAGGATCAACTCTTGGACCGCCAAGGGCATCCCGAGAGAACAAGGTGTTACAATGTTTTACATCTAGACTTCTGAGAGGCCACAGCAGCCATACATCGGGCTACTCTGAGTCCAAAAGTGTATCCCGGGGTGTGCTCCAAGCAGGTGCTCAAATCCACTTTGTTGTGAGTATGCATCCGGAACTGCGCCCCAAATAGATGTCAGAGGGTGAAGACAGCCAACCGACATGGATAGATATTCCCAAGCAGATCGACTCTTCATTTCAGAGACTTCTTAAAGCGAATTGTTTTTCAACTTAAAATATATTATGGATGTGCAATTGGACTGAAACACAGTTTGGAAACACAACTCAAAACGCTCACTTGGAACACAGACTAAATTTTACTGCTATTGCCTTTGCCTGACCAGGTGGTTGACGTAGTCTTAGAAAGACATGAGGATCAATGGTATCCGCTCATCAACCACCGCCACCACCAATATTGTCTCCCGAGGTTCACATTTTTGTTTGTTTCACCGCATAATTACCCATCAAGAATATCCATTAATCACCCGAGCTCATCTCATCTAATGCAATTCATTGGCTTCACATGGCTTCACATGGCTATGGGTCAAAACCCCATACCCCTGGATCCCCCATCATTAACCATAGTTTTCCCTATAGTTTCGTTGGTTATGCACATGATTGATGGTTAACTGCTTGACCCATAGCCACATGGCATCACATAGCTTCACCATCCATTGCCTTCACTGTCCCAGTCGCGCGAAGGCTTCATCGGCGCTCTGTTGCCCCACAGCCCTGGTAGCTCATGCTCCACACACCGCAGAAACGATGAAGACCAGGTAACCACACCACCAATCAATAGATATATACATGTATCATATATATGTTTTAATATATTTGACTATTTATTTATTTATCTACCTTAAAAAAAGGTTGTATCAAAATCTTCAAAAATCATCGTCTATGCATGTGTCTAAGAAGTTGTTCGTACATCCGAATTATATATGTTGCATCAAAAAACCACAAGGGCCACAGTGATGACCACAGTGACCACGGTGACCATTGAGTGAACTCTTTAGGAAACCAACAATACCAACTTCAAGGCGTTGTTGGAACAACCAAGATGGAAGGAGTACTTGGTTGTGCCGCCGTCGCCTACATGAGCTGCTCCTTTGCCTTGTCAAGTCCTCTTTGGTGATGTAGCCCTTGGCTTCTGGATCCAGACGTCGAAAGCAAGCTTCCAGTGCAGCTTCCTTACGAAGTACGGGAATGACTGTGGGCAGAACGTGTTGGTGCGGATCTCCCACCAGAAGTGTCCTACCAACAAAAACTACTTACCTCGAGTGATCTCCGCCAAAACATACCCATCTGACTTCACTCTTGGCATAACTTCTGACATTCCTCGGGCATTCTATCAGTCATATCTTCTGACATTCTTCTGGGATCTGGAGCTCCCGGTAGATGGTTCGGGTCCAGCAGCGGTGCCCACTGAGAGAGATCTGGAGCTCACGTAGTGGCGGGAAAGGCGGAGGAGAGGAAGAAAGAAGAGGATCTAAGAACAATCACCTGGCAGGTGGGAGGGGAACATGTTCCATATCTGTGTTAGTTTATGTTTGTGTGGCAAAGGGCAATTGAGCGAATTAGGGCATGAACAATATCTGGCAGGCTGCATGATGTCCTCCCAAACAACCTCTGGCGTTGGTCGGAAAATCGGTTAGGCGCAAGGCCATGGCCCATAATGGATTATACCATACAAAACCGGTAAAATCGAATAAATCAAGGGTTTTTTTGGCGAGGGCTTCTCAAAGGATTTGCCCTACCATTGTCCTGCATCTTCATGAATTAAAGGATTGGAAGGACGAAAAAATGTCCAGAAAGTTCTACATGGCACTTTCAACTTCTGAAAAGCCGGGTGCGCTTCACCACTCCAAGAACAGTCACCTTACTCCGAGCGGCGGAATCGACGATGGCAGGTCCAATTGTAGCTGCAAGCCACTCCTGGTAGCCTTGGCTCCTGGGAAATCGGCAGGGGAG
>VSDK01005958.1:61497-81549 GCA_009767595.1 Symbiodinium kawagutii
TGCTGAAAGCCACTCCTGGTAGCCTTGGCTCGTGGAAATACGGAGGTGAAGCCGTTCGATGATTGACACAGACTTACTGCAAAGTGTTCAGGAATCTATTTGGAGCCAATAACATTTGAAATAAGTGTTCAAGAAGGAATATAAAAAGGTTTTTCAAGCCATGAGGGACCTCCGCACACAATTTCTTGTGCCTAAGTCTTCCGGCTTGTTTGTTTTTGTGCCAATTCGCGGCCTGTCTTCACTTGGCTGGGGCAATGGCCCGGCTGAGTCGCTACCCCTTAATGGGGCCTGCGATTGTCTTTTTTTTTGTTTTAGCTCGACACGCTGCCTTTCAATGCCCATCGCCGTCATCATGGCTGCGATTTTTGGCCCAGTTTTTGCTTGCAGTTGCATTTGGCAGTCGAGCTCATCATTTTGTGCAGGGTTTTTTCCCTTCAAAGAAGGTTTTCCCTGCCCTAGACATTAGACATCGAAGCTGTTGCTATCCATGATCTATCCGTGGATGATGTAATTTGGAAATTGCAGAGGGATGCGTAAACAATTGTTGAATAAATATCAAATAATATGTAATGTATGTAATGTATGTAATAAAATTTCAATATACATATGCATATGTTTTTCAATTTCTTCAATTGCGTTTCTCCTTCGCCGACGACAGGCCTCTTAGGCCTGGCAAAAGCTCTCCGCGGCCTCTGCCGAGACGACATGGCGGCCAAAAGACAGGCATTGTCACGGTGCCATCAGATGAAGAGAAAAAAAACATGGATAGATATTTATATATTTTTAGATAGATACATAGATAAATAGATAGATAGATAGATGTAGATGCACACAGACAAGAATATAGAGATGCATAGATAACAACAGAGGTGAACCATGTAACATGTAGACACTGTGAAATCGTTTTTGGAAGAAGAAAAGAACGGATTTACCATGATTAACTTTGGGACACTTCCGATTCCATGCCTTTGTGCACGACCTATCTAGGTGGCATTTGCTTTATCATTGCTCCCAACGGGTCTTCAGCATCTCGGCTTATCCGGGCTTGCTGATGCAAACAATCTCAGACATGTTTTTGCTCTAAAGATGCTCAAGACAGAAGATGACACAAGATCAGGAAATGTCATGAGAAAGGCAGATGTTAGTTGCAAAGGCCTACAGAGGTCATTGCGAAGCTTATCGAAGATTTCACTGCTGCCCTCGAGTCTTGGCACCTCAAGATTTCAATGTTGTGCTCTTGCTGGAGTACTCAGTGTGTGTTCAGAACTGCTTTTGGGACCAGCGTATGTGTTTTTGTTCAGAAAGAAAAATCTGCACTGTTGCTTTCTGTGCGTTGGTTTTCGATGGTGTGATATTTTGTGACCATCTCTAAGGATTTTGTTGGGGCCCCAGAAAGCAAGAGTGATACTCAAGAGAGCGGAGCTCACTGCAAGCTTGTGGCAGTTGGAGCGTTGGCCAGTCAGATTGCGTCATGTTTTGATTTCAGTTGTTTGCTTTACTTAAAATGTCCATAAATGTATACATTTCAATATCTCAGGATTTGGCCGATGTAGAAGGAATTGAACTCTGGGCAATGATACCCTGCCAACCTGGTACCACACTCGAACCCCTATTTTGTGTCAATCCTTCGACCATGGAATCAACGAGGAAACGCTGTCTCTCCAAACACATCGAATCTCAAGGAAGACTCATCTCTACGGAGTAGAATGTCAAGGAGCTATGAGTAAAGGAGCATCACAACAGAAGCACGAGGAAAGAATGTCCCAAATGTTCCCGCTAGACGGGCATTCCCAAATGAAGAAAGCAGTGGGTATGTGAATGCTACCAAATCAACCCGTGGATTTTTGCAAAAAGGGTGGCATAAAGACGCATAAGTTGAAGAATATTTGGATGGGAGTTGAAAATGTTGAAATGACAATCCAATCTGAGTGGATGAGTTTCTATGTTTAAACTCAGATTCGACAGTTGAAGAATCTTCTAAGTTCAATCTGAGTTTCGACGATCTGTGGCTCTCCGAGGTGGACATCCCCAGTGAGGACTTGAACCAAGCGGCTGCAGCAACGGATGCAGAACTGCGACGATTGCCTTCGAAGTCCTTGGCAGATCGCTTGGCGCAGCTCATCCCAGAAGCTTGGAGCTGCACTTCGAACTTCAGAAATTAAAATATTCAAAATAATTCAAAATATTTCAAAGTACAGATTATCTTATTCAGATATTCAATGATATTCATTCAATGTTCATTCCTTTTGGTTCTTCATTTCCTTGAATTCATTTTGTTCATTTTCAAAGCTGTCTCTATCGCAATTCTTTCGGAAGGATAAGGATGAAGGGAGACTTTGCCAAAGCACTTGCTCGTTGCTCTTCGCCGAGGATGGGCTTTGTAAGCCAGAGCTGGTTGAAAACGGTACTAGCGGCGACTTGGTTCACGCAGGTTTCTTTGACTTGGGTCCTTTTGGGTCATTTCCAATACATTTCCAGGAAACTTAGGTTACTTTGGGTGTTGATCTGGCAGACTGCCACAAGTATTACTGTACCACCTTGGGAATGTTGCAAACTATTGAAACAACATGAAAGTTTGGGAGTGGCAATGGGTTCGCTTCGGCACTCGATGCTCTTCGTGTCTCTCTGAGTCTATTACCGTCCACGAGAGCAAGCGCTCTTGGCAGCAGCTGCATTGAGCTCCTTGGAAGTCAACCTTGACGGTGGAGAGGCTCAAAGGGAAATACCGATAGCCTCATCGCAAATGCTACGAAACCATTGGATTCCAAGGACAAAAACATACACAACCAAAGATCAACCAAAGATCAATCAAGTCTCCGAATGTGAAAAGAGGAGAGCTACAGAAGAGCCTTTTCGACATTGTTCTCATTCGGATGAAATCAGCATGTGAACCTGGTGCATCTTTGCGGGATTTCTTTCTGTGGCTAATTATTGAGGAAAGGTCTGGTTCATGAACCTTGTTCTTTGATTCATTTGAATTCATTTGAATTCATTGGATCCTTTCTGATCCACTCTGTGGCTTCCGTTTGATCCAAGCGCAGGGATTTGGTGTGGGAAACTTTGCTGCATCCGAGCTACCCGCTTTTGATCGGCCAGCCAGTTGCTTGGTGTTGCACTAGTGACATCTAGTGACGATCTTTGATTTTTTTGAACATTCAGAAGGTCACAAAATGTCACGAATTGATCATGCAAACATACCCCGATATCGGTTGAAACGAAAGTGATTATCTTCAGTTGTTTTTCGGAGCGCAAACTGCAATTCCCATTCCATTTGTGAAAGTACGGTGAACTCGATGCAACTCCACGGTGGACACATCAGAGCGACTTATTTGCCTCGCTGGAGGCTTGGATCCTCTTTTCGGGCCTCTCGGAAGATCCCCAGTCGCTCGTGCGAGAGCGCTGGACACTTCGCAGTACTTGCGTCCAACACTGAGCTGCGGTGGACGTTAAACCGTTAATGTTTGTTGTGTTTCTTGCAGCTTACAACGCTTGACCCCGATCCACGGACCTTGGAAGCAAGTCACATGATCTCTCTGGGGCGCATAGGCCTTGCTGTTTCTGGTGCAGTTTGCAGTGCTGTGGTGCGAGCGGTTCTCCAGCCGTTGGAGGCCTCAAGACGCAGAATTCTGTTGTGTGATCTTTTGAATTCAAATCTACATTATCGTTCCACATGTGCATATACAATGTATAGTATAGTGTACATATAGTTGTACATGTATATGACTGTATATGTATTACATGATACACAATGATCATATTATATCATGTTTTCGATTCATGCTCATTGCTAAATACAGTACTCTATGTACCTAAAGACAACAGACTTCTTTACAGAGTTTTGGCTCTTGGACCATTGGGGAAAAGTTATGCCTGTGCAGGTTGTGAAAATTACGCAGCAGTAACCTTGCTGCACCAAGACCTACATTGACACTTCGTCAGTGAAACAGTCGGAATGGTCACGAGTGGTCATGGGCTTCTCCACTTTGCATGCAGACACAACGGTTTCTTTTGTCAGATTAGCTTGGATTGAAAGAAGCACTCATTTTTGGGATCTCTCATCTTTGGGATCTCCGGCTGCGTGTTTACTACAAGCATTGGCCCAAGATCCAGCTGTTTTCTGTCTGTATCTTCAACACATGTTGAGCCAACAGATGTCTACGTTTCAGGTGTGTGATGAACATTCAACATGTTGAGCCATCAAATGTCTACGTTTCAGGTGTGTGATGAACATGTGTGCGATTTTTGGAACGGAGCTAGCGATCAGAAAAAACTGTGACGTTTTGTAACAACCCATGAGCGGAGAGTTGGGAAAATTGTCACAAGGCTTGCCCTAAATGGATGTATATCAATCTTTTTTGGGGGTATAGAGGAACGCCACACATTCATAGATGTAGATACAATGTCTACCTTCAAGTCATACTGACCACGCTACCAAGTCTTCAAAGAAAGGGGAGGATAAGGGAGGGTGAGGAGATGCAGGACAGACCGTTCTTCTCACAGTTGAGGCTAAGTCCCCGGAGCAACACCGAGAATCGAGGCTGGGAAAATGCTTTGCACTTTGGAAAGTTTGGATTTGAAATGCAAAGTGTTTTTTTCTGCATTTCTTTGTGTATTCTCTTGTGGCACAGTCTTTTTTCTGCATTTCTTGTGCACCTTGATGCACCTTGCATGTTGAAGTTTGCTGAAGTGCACAGAGAATTCCTTGAGGCGTGGTCGATGAATTTCTTGCCACGGCCAGAGATTTGATGAAGGAAGATGGACTCTCAGCGCAGCAAATAGCATCAAGATTTGACTTTGAAATATGTTGAAAGATATTGAAATCTTGGAAGTTTGCAGTGGGAAGAGTGTTTGAGTGGCACGATGTTGAAGTCGTTTGCAACTCGGTTTGAGGTGCCAGCGCTTTGTACAAAGGGACAGGTGCCACCATCTTGGCCACCAGCGTGATGGGTTTCACCAGCTTCGGACTCAACGAATTTTTCAGGTGGGAGAGTGCATCAAAAATGCATAGAAGATCAACATAGATAGAAAAGTATACATATATATATATATGTATATATATATAGATGTAAAGTATGCATAAAGTATGTCAGAATAAAGAACAGGAAGAGTATGGAGAAGAGTATGGAGGAGCGTGAAAGAATGTATAAAAGAGATGACAGGAGTGCAGAGGAGTAAGAGGAGTGTGGAGGAGTGCAACAAAGCTGCGGATTCGCATCTTCCATCCATGTTCCTGGATTTTTTGATGCTATGCCTGTGACATGTGACATCGGGTCATGTTTTTCTTGAGGGCCCGGCGCAGGCGCAGCTTGGAGAAATGGAGTGGAGATCCATTTGGCGAGGCAGGTGCTATCATAGTTCTGGTTGCATCGATTTCTTCGGTCTTCGTTTCCGCGCCGAAGCTGCACAAAATGTCGGAATTCAGCAGACACAAAATTCGCGTCACCTGTAGAGAGGGGCGAAAGTTGAAGCATTGGACTTGGGCCATAGGTTATTTGCAAGAGTTGCAAGAGTTTTGCAATAAGAAAGTCCAATGTCCACAAGCTCAGCGCTCAGCCCACTTGCTCAGCTCAGGGGATCCTTGCCGTTCCCTTTGAAACACTGCGAGTTCGCGTCATGGCACCCACTGAGAAGCGCTCCTTTGGAGATGTTGCAATGGAAGCAGCTCCTTTGCCTTGGGTAAAACACAGGTTTTTGACCCCCTGTTGTCTTCCATGGTCTTCCTTTAGAGCTTGAGCTTGAAAGAAACACTTCCTGCACAGACACGGTTACGTCAGCAGTAAGAAAAGCAAGACCAAAGATACAGCCGGCAGCAACAACAATGACAACAACAATAACAATAACGACAGCAACAACAACAAGAGCAACAATTGCAGCATGAACGACAGCGACAACAACAAATGCATGAAAGACAGCGACAACAAAGGCCACGACAAGAAGGACAAGAACAACAATAATGAGAATGCAAACAAGAATAAGAAGGGCAACAATGACGACAAAAACAACAACAAGAACAACAACAACGACGACGACAACGACGAAGAGGACCACAACAACAACAACAACAACAACAACAACAACAACAACAACGACGACGACAACGACGAAGAGGACCACAACAACAACAACAGCAACAGCAACAGCAACAGCAACAGCAACAGCAACAGCAACAGCAACAGCAACAGCAACAGCAACAGCAACAGCAACAGCAACAGCAACAGCAACAGCAACAGCAACAGCAACAGCAACAGCAACAGCAACAGCAACAGCAACAGCAACAGCAACAGCAACAGCAACAGCAACAGCAACAGCAACAGCAACAGCAACAGCAACAGCAACAGCAACAACAACAAGCAGAACAACAAGAGCAAGAACAAACAACAACAAGGACAACGACAACAACAACAACAACAACAACGACGACGACAGCAACGACGACAACAACAACAACGACGACAACGACAACAGTGCCAGCACCGGCGCCAGCAGCAATGCCAACAGCAATAGCAACGGAAGTCTCTGCAATTATATGGGTGAAACAAACATGTAAATTGTTCTCCTTTGCTCTGCCTTGTTATTTCCATCCATTTCAGCTCACAGGGTTGGAGTTGCATGTTTTTGTTTGGTATTGTAATTCCTGTGTCATTGCAATGTTTTGTTTTGTTTGCGCAAGCTCTTATGTGTTTGGGTCCCCCAGGTTCAAAAACTTTCAGAGCTTTGGGCTGGTTTGGTGCCCTTTTGGGCACGCGAGATCCCATTTTCAGCTTGCAGCTTGGCGGAGATGAATTATCGAGAGGTGATTTGCCTCATTGAAAGTGCAGTGGCAAAGAGCTGGACTCAAGATACAAGAGATGATGAGCGAACAAGAGCGTTCCACGCTTTGCCTTTCATCAAAAGAGCCGTACCAAACAGAGAGAGAGAGAGAGACAGAAAAAAGAAAGGAAAAAGATAGACAATAGAATAGAATCTTTGAAGAGAAGCTGCTGACTCTGGCTGAGTATGTCTGAGTGCTGTTTGAATTTAAGGCAAATTCTTGGTTTTCGACTTGGCATCCCGCGCCATTCTGAGAAGCCTCACCAACCTTCATTCTCAAGCAATCTTTCGACAAAGTGAGGTGGACTATTTGCCCTTTTCCCAACAGCTAGTGCTGATGGCTCGGGATCCCTCGGAATCTCTGCACTGGTGGAAGCCTGAGTGAACCTGTCTCCACTTCCGTTGGAAAGTTTCCTTCATCTCTCATGAAAAGGATTGAAAAGATTTGAAGCGTATCCATGTAAAGCATTGTACAGTTTCATTGTAAAGCTCTTTTTCAGGCTGGTGCTGTTGCTGGCCTGGCCTCTGCAGTCGTCTCCAATCCAGCAGATGTGCCTCTCTGAGTTATGGCAGATGTGCATTTCGGATAACCCGGAGACGTGTTGTTTGGCGACATGGCACGGTGCATGCATGCGAAAGCGCATCGTATCATTTCCAGATTATTCTGTTTCCGTTTTCATTTCAATTTGCATTCCTTGTTTCAATGCAAATTTACAAAGTTTCATTCAAATTTGCATTCCTTGCGTTTCCCTTTTCGTTCTCAGGTTGTGATTACTCAGATCTCCTCTGCAGGTGAAGATAAAGGCCCGATGTTCAACGGAGCATTGAAAAATATGTCAAGACTTCAAAGCTTCAAGACGTACTTCAAGATATATTAGATTTTTATCAGAAGCATTTTGTCTTTGAATTCTGGAAAGCAAGAATGTGGACCGCAATGAGATCACCAGCTTGTTGTCCAAGGCGCTTTCAAGACAAACAGCATGAGCAAGTGATTCACACATCGGAGAGAACATGGAGATACTGATGAAGATTAAATCTCAATAAACCACGACATTTCGAATCATTTTGAGGCCCTTCTTCCCTTGGAAGTCTCGATCTTTGGAAGGGTCTTGGAGCACGTTGCGTTTACTTTGCAGCAGTGACTTGGAACACTTTCACACCTTTTCAAACATGTTGAAAGGAACACATCGAAACATCAAACATGTTCATTGAAACATTTGTTTTGCATCTTGAGCATCTTGACACAGTCAGGGAGATAAACCACGTCCAACAATAGCTTTCAAAGAAACCGCAGGAAACTGTCAAACTTGGAGAGTGGAACCGGTGACTATCTGTGACTGTCACTCATTTAAAACATTCCAAAACAAACCTCAACATGAATCTTTCATGGAGTGATTTGGAAAATGCCAAGAGTTGTGGGTTGCGCTCAACTGCAGACCATGTTTAGATGCCCTGAGTGAGGCTATTTGCGCCCAATTCTTGATTTATGATACGGTGAAGGCAAAGGGCAAAGGGTTTGGTTTGCCAGCCTTTGAAACATCAACACAGCCATGGTGAAACCAGAGTCAATCCTCAGTCTGCTTTCGCTATGCTATGCCATGCTATGCTATGCTTCTGAATGAACATATTCTATGCTATCTCAATGAACTAATATTTGTCATATTTTTCTGAATGTTTTTATTTCAATTTTTTGCCATCAGGAGCTGCTGGGTGTCAGCACTGGAGATCTCCGCCTCGTTCTGGACGTCTTCGGCATTTCTGCTAAAGCTGAGAGCCTTCTCGGGTAACGTCGAATCTCACAGTGCACCAGTTTTACAAGTGCAGATTGATTTCGCCAATGTGCGCTGAGCTGTGTCTCAGGTTCGTTCACATTTAGATTAGATTCCTTGAAATGTCTTCTTTCTTTTTCTACAAGCGTCCTTAATCTAAAATTTTCAGCGCGCTTGAAAAATGATATGCGGACATTCATCTTCTGCAAATTTCTGCAGGGTTTGCGCATGGGATATCAGGCTAAGCTTTGCACATGTTCCCCAGGCTGTGCATTTTAGGGGTTTGGACCGAAGCAGTCTAAGACATCACAACCCTTGTCAATCTGCAAAGGACTATGCCATGGCACAAGTTCCACACTATTCAAAGCTAATTAATTAAGCCTCTGAACACTATTCAAACTAATTCAAACATATTCAAACATATTCAAACATGTTCAAACATGTTCAAACATGTTCAATGCTTTTGAACCTCGTTTGTTCTGTCGAATTTGAAGGCGCTTCGACTTCCACTGCTTCGAGCCGAATTGCCAGGGAGTTTGTGGACGTGCACGGAACCTGTGCTGTCTAGTGGTCCAGTGCTGTACATACCTTTTCAAGCATTTATTTGCGGCTTGACTGTGTGCAAAACTTCTTGGACATGCAAGAATAGATGCGTTGTTGTTTTGCCCTTGGCTTCGGAATCTAGAGGTTGCAATGCACTAAGCATGCAGAACTGTTGCCACAAGTGTCCGTGATGCGCAATGGCTCGCAGTTTTAAGTGTTAAGTGGTTGAAGAAACGGCCGTTGAAGACGCAGCCGAATGCAGTGCATTTCGGTGTTGCTTGGAAGCGATGACCTCGAGAGGGCCGAGTGTGAGACCTATGAAAGAGTTTCCGACTCTGAGTCAAAGAAGGGCAGCAGCGGACTTGCCAAAGAGTGCAAGGCAGGGCTCCAAATCGCTCCAATGTGCTTTTTTATTTTGTATGGTTTTTGCTTTTTGCTTTTGCTGATAGTCTACTCGGCTCTGAACGAATTATGGTTTTCAGTTTTCAGCCAGGATGTGCCAGAAGTGCAGGGCATTCCGATTCCAAAGCAAAGGTGGTTTCGTTGTGACCGGCTTGTGCATACCTTGCTTGCTTGTTTGTTGATTTGCTCTCCCTGGATTCGAAGACAAGGCTTGAAAGAACAAAGATTTCTTTCAGCCAACAAGGTCTCCGTAGAAGTGACAAACTGTCAGGTCATTGTCCAGGATGGGACTCAACCAGGCATCCTGCTTCAACGCTGGTTCTTCATGGGGACTGTCAAAGAGCGCTCCAAAGAAGGGAACTTGCGCCTGGTGGCCACTATGAGGTCACGATTATCCTCCTGGTTTCGTTGCAATGTTGCGATTATTGCGCCATCAAAGGCCAACCAGACACATTCAATTCAGGCCTTGAATGTGACAGTATCCAACAGTGAGAGGCCAGCTGCAGTGCTACTTAGTGGCGGAGTCTTGTCATCAAAAATGCGGAAAAACAGGTTCTGCTTTGCGTCTAAAAACCGGTCGTGAAATTTGGAAGGGCAGAAGGTCAGAACGGGTCATATCGAAACCCCCAGGCCCTCGTGAACCCACAGCAATGGTAAATAGATGTTAATAATGATGTTTAGATATGTTAGATGTTATATAACAATAATGATGTTTAGATGATCATGGCCGCCCCAAATGGTCCCAAATGATGTTCCAAAAGTTTTTGACCCACAAACGCTTGAATTTCAGGAGTTGTGCGTGGACGTATTGAGATCATTGGCAACTCAGCTGCTGTCGTTAACGCCACGGGCACCAAATCCTTAGATGAGATCATCATTCGCAGCAGGGAGCCAGGTCGATCGGGCGCAGTCCATGAATGGGAAGACTGAGCTGGCCCAACCCATGAATTGCGCAAAACCACGTCGTGTTTCTGATTTTTGTTCTACTTAAGCCTGCACGTTGGATTGCTGTTACAAGTCCTTCATGTGAGCATGAACACTGCAGATTAAAAGCTCGCAGCGCAGGAAACCTTTTTTGAGACAAGGAAAAAAAGTGAAGAAAAAACATATTATCCCAGCAAGAGACCCCAAACAGTGTGGTGGGCCGGATTGTGAAAAGGACGCAGTATCAATGCAAACATGATCTCTCGGCCATATTATTGCAGGAGATCACACACGTGGGCACACATTTGAGAGCACAGATACACGTATGAGAGCACACATAGAAAAGCACACATACGAGAACACGCATTCAAAGCAATTATATGAGAGCACATCTGAGATCACAAATATGAGAGTCCACATTTGAGAGCACACATATGAGATCACACAAATAGGAGCACACAAATCATGTCGCACATATGAGAGCACGCAACATTGGAGCACACATACGAGATCACAGAAATGCGAGCACACAGAGAGCACACTACGAGGTTTGCTGGCAAGATCACTATCGGAGAACCTTGACAAGATTTCTTGAGCCACAATGAGCACCGTGCGAGGGCGAGAACGATCCGAGGCGTTCAAGGTCCGCAAAAGGTTTTTCGAGCGAAATCCAAATTTGCACCGCAGGTAGGCTAGACCCAAAAAAGCAGAGGTATATAAGGCACCTGAAGACTGCGTGCCAATGCAATTTCAAGCGTTGAGTCACAAAATATTGCGCCGCCACGAAAACGTGATCCTGAGGCACACCACGTCTCACGAAGAAAGATATTGCACCTGTCACGAAGAATGATCTCGACACAAAAAAAAACGACAGTCTCACAAAACATGCATTTTGAGTTCATCAAAAGAACACTCACGAAATGCTGCGCCACGAAAAGAGTCACTCTTTTCCGACACACTTAGCCGACTGCACCCCGAGAACACCAGGACACAGGGTCCTTTTATGTCAAGAACCCCTTCAGTGCACACACTCTTTGGGGAAAAAAGAAATAGATATAGAAATATAGAGTCATAAAAGAAATAGAGTCAAATAGAGTTTCAAATTTGACAGTCAAATAGAGTGACTGGCTTTCAGGTTTGATCCAGCTGCACCTCGACCAGAGCTCTGCGTCAAAGTGGTGGCTGCAGGGCAGCAGCCCTGTCTTTGTGGAGAGCGTTGTCCCGGTGAAGTTGCGTGCCACGAGCGTGGGACGCTTCAGGGCCCCCGAGATCCGGGAGGACGGCGACATAGAATGCAACCAGACATAACTAGACCTGTTCTGATTGAAACGTGGCACCGCTAGGGTGAGCAAAGCGAGGTTCTCCCAGGGAAAACAATTGGTGGTTGCAAATATGCACCTGCATGCCTCATGTGCGATTGCATGCAATTACTATCCATAGTGTTAGTCAATTGCCATTGCGCGATCTTGCACAAGTGTTTTCGGAATGCATCAAATATAGTGCCCCCTGTCTCCCTGCCCATGCCGTTCGCCTGGGAGTGACAAGGCTTTACGGTCTTTGTACTGGACCTTCGTGTGTCAACGGGTAGTGCCGCATGTTGAGAACACGAATCCAACATGTTTCAATCGTAGCAATCCTTGTAGAGAGTGCATGAATTGCTTGCTATCCTTGTGCAGAGTTGCGCAGTGATTGCGGATTGCTTGGGGTCGGTGACTTTGCGCCTGGGGTGACTCTTCGCTGTGCAAGGCGGTGAGGTGACCTTGTCTTGGGTTCGGTGGCGTTCTTCAGTTCGGTCACTAGATGTAAAATGAGAAGTAAATAAATTGTATAAATAGATTGCTAAACAGAAACTTGAGTTACATCTAATGTCCAAGTTTCGATTTGTTCGTTTAGAATGAGTCAGTGCAATCCAGCAGAAAAGCATCAACAATTTCTTGTATGTTCGTAGTAACCTTTCTCGTTAATGATTGCATACTGTCTTTGTCTTCCTGACGCGTGCAGTGCCTCTTTTTGTTGTCCGCTCCATACCTTTTCTGTTTCTTCTTCGAGGCGTGTTGCCCCCCGATAAACGCACAACAAAAACCGGTGGACTATGACAGCTTTGTTGTGTGAAAACGGGCAAGATATTTGAGATGTTTGAAAGCGCTTTTTGACTTGACGTCGATTTCATGGACATAGGCGGCATAGTTATCAACATGAAGATGCGCTAGTATGAGCTACCTTAATTCATTACAGTACCTGCCTTTGAGCATTGCAAGGGCGGGGCATGGCGGCGCTTAACTGTCTCAGGATGGTAACAACTATGACTTGTGCAGCGAGGCCAGGGCCCCGCCTTCTCTCGACACAGCAGTTGATCGCAGACTCGAACCAGACAGCATTTGGGCTGCACTCTCTGAAGATGACACCTGTCGAGTGTTCAAAAAAGGCAATTACAGAACCACATACGTCTATCATTTTGTATTTATGGCAGACATATATAAAAAATATATATATATATACATATATATATATATTCATTTGTGTCTCTATTGATTTACTTATGATGATGATGATAAATAGATGATAATAAATAGATGCATAAGATAGGATAAGATTAGATTAGATTAGGTTAGCTTAGATTAGCTTAGATTAGATTGGATTAGAATAGATTGGAGTAGATTACATGTTGCTGCTTTGGAATGCTTTGGATATGTTTCTTTCCACTTGGGTGGCCAGGCAAATTCAACTGCTCATCGGCGCAACTTATCGACTTTGAGAGACAAGGCGACTCCAATATTAACGTGGATTTGCCTTGTCAGAAATGCAAGGTGAAAGCGGGCGCGGCTGAAATTCGCCTGACTGGAAGTTCGAAGGAGGTGTGAAGAAGTGATGGCGTGTTGCGGGAGTCACTGCCTCAAATACAATAGACATACTCCTATGCATTGTCTGCCATACATTTCACTCTTGTATGTTTCATTTATTGTTCTGGGTGCAAGCCAGACTATCATGACCAAGGTGATCCAATGAACCTGTTGCAAATCTTCAGGGCCAGGAACAGCGCAGCTAATTCTGTTTTAGGAAGATCCATCAATCTTCTCAGGTCGTTTGATGTTTGGCAGGCCCTTCTTGAAGCGTCAGAGTTCGTCCAGTCGCGTGGGCAAAATTTGCCGTGGCTGATTGTCATTCAAATTGGCGGGTTGGATCAATCTTGGGCCCTTGCTAGCACCATAGCCTTCACCTACTTTGATGCATCTTGGTTCGCGGCTCTCTCCTTTGGTGTCTTGGCTCCTGTGACAAAGTATTACTTCCTGACTTTGGAGGGGGATCCCTTTGCGGAGATTGGTGATGTGCTCAACGGGAGCAAATCCCTGGTATCTGCCGATGAGTTGGATGAAGACTGTCCTGCTTGGAAGCAGACTGCAGAGGTGACCAAACTTCTTGTGGAGGCGTTGAACTTAGAGAGTTTCAGTTTGCTCGCCAAGGTTTCTCAATGCAGATCTGGCCTGGTGTTTGAGAAGTCCAAGACCGGTTTCACTTTGGACTGGAATCCTTCAGATTATCCTGTCAACATTCAGATTGCCATTCTGATGAACGGGTGCTGCGCAATCGCTTTGTCTGTGATCGTGGTGAGGTTTGCCCGGAACTTTGCATTTCCTTTCTTGTACAAGCGGCTCTCTGAAGGGCGAACTGCCATGCATGCATCCCAACGGCTGCAGGTTGGTTTGGTGGAAGAGACGAATATCAATGTGAGTTTTGTTCACTATCCACAGCGTGGGCTTCACTTGGTGTGGTCCAAAGAGAGGAGTGGTCCAGGAGTTTCCACCTATGTTATCAGACTAAAGTCTTCTCACTCAGAGACACGTGTGCGCGTGAATGCTGGGGAAACGCAAAACTCAGACTCCACAGTCAGTCTTTTTCTGAGCCTTGATCGGGCAGATCTTCGCTACGTCAAGGACATTTTGTCCGTCCGCGTGATTACCATCTCCAATTCACAAGTGGTGGGCCATACCTGCTGGTCCAGCCCTGTCAGGGTTGAACCTCTTTGGGCAACAGCCCACTTGCCTTTCAAAGTGATTGCAGCGTTGCTGCCGAAACAACAGAACAAAGTGAGCATATCCACATTTCTTCACAGTGCTTGCAGCCAGTTCACGCCACCTGCTTTGACCTTAGTCCTGGAGAAACTGCACGCGACTTGGTGAGCTCGCTTGATTTTAGTAAACACCAAGAACCCAGTGAACTTTGTGTCAGTCAGTTTTGTATTTTGTCATCACCGCAATCACTGGGTAGGGATCTTGCTGTTTGTGTGACATCTGGTCTTCGGCGCGGCCCTCTCCTCGTACTGTACAATTTTTCCGCAGGATGCAGTGATATGGGTTCTGTTTGCGCATGGTTTTTATCTGGAAAGCTCACCCCAGGCTATCAAACCAGGCCAAACTAACCCCCCTTGTGCAACCCTTCTGGAAATGCTGGGCTATCTCTACGCTTTTTCCGATAGTCAAACATAGCATCGCCAAAGTCCCCGAAGTGATCTCTTTCAAACTTGAAGTTTTGCCCGTGAAAGCGGTTGATTTTTACCAACTGATCTGTAAGATCCCTGTGTCGAGGTTCATGTTGTTCAACTTATTCAAGCCCCGCGTTTTTCCCCAGGGATCTGAAGCAAATCTTGATCTAAGGTGATTTGTGCTGAAGGAAGAGTGGCACAAGATTTCTGCATCAAACTCTTCTTTGGGACCTTGGAGGCTTCGCGACAAGGGACTGAGAAGAAGAAGGAGGAATCTTTTGCCAAGACGAGCACCGTGATCATCTCAGACTGGCTCTCCTGCAAACCTCGAGCTGATGTTTGGACAGCTGAGGATGTCTTTGGTGTTGACATTTGTCCTGAGGAGCCTCTGAGGTTAACTCCGCCTTTCAGGGACAGCATGAGGAGCGGAGCCACCCTGCTCTTCCACATGGTGGCTCAAAACGAACAGGTCTTAGCCACAGGCGTTGCTGATTGGAACGACTTGCTGGATGCCTACCCAACACGACCTGGGGCCAAAGTTTCTGAGTTTACTTTCCAGGTCGGGATTTTGAATGATTAGAATATATTAGAATGTGGATGTATTATCAATTATCATGTATTTTTTCTCGCTTTTGGTTTGCTGCCCCAACGTTGGACATTGGTTTCAGGTCCAGGCAAAGGTTATTCCAAGATGTTATTATCACTGCATGTCGCAGAAAGCTTGTGAGGCGGATTTGGTGGATGCGAGCGGCGAAGTTTTGGGAGTTTTGTGCCTAAGGCCTGATTTCAAAAGTGAGGAGCTGGAGTTGTTGGGAAAGAAATCTTTGGAGCCAAATCGGTCCAATCTTGTGTGGTTTCAAGACGACGTGCCCGGAGATGTTTACCAGCAGGGCATGGATCGCTTTGTGGTTTGGGATGACCGGGATGACGTTGCTTGGTTGCATGGAGGGTCTAAGCATAGTTGTGGGGACCGTTTCTCGCTGTGTGGACTCTTTGTTCATTCCCAAACGTTTGTGTGCTTCCGTTGTCCAGCGTCAGCCAGGCAGACTCCATTGCAGCACATGTGGATCTATATTTAGAGCAAGCAGGAAAAGTGCCCTGGCAGCTGATGAGTGAAGATGTGCGCTTCTCGTCTCAAGCTTTCTGCTGGGTAGTTGACGCTGATCTTTCAGACTCTCCATACGTTTGCTGCCGCATCATCATGGTGGCGCATGGTGAGAACCTGCCCGATGAACCGTCCTGGCTAAGTGCGAACGTGTCAGGAAACGTGCTCTGCACTTCAAATTGGTTTTTTGTCCTCCAGACTCTTACATTGAGGCACTTGGAGCGTGCATATGGGGCATTTTGCCGCATGAACAACATGCACATGGAGACTGCCAGCGCGTCCGTTTTGAAGGCTGAAGGGATTCAAGTCAGAACAGTGAATGTGCGGGGTTGCGTGGGTATTCGAAGGCCTTTCCCATTTGAATCAGCCCCGGAAGATTTAGTCAAGTGCTCTGGGGGTTTGCTGCTTGCCAGCATTTCCCACACCATCATTGGAGCCAACAGTGATGATCGATACCGGCTCCGTTCTCATCGGATCTTTCTCCTTGAAGGGCTTCGGCTATTGGAGGGGAACGCTCACTGGTATGAGAACCACATGGTCTCGGCGGGGTTTGATGCAAGTCTGCATCTGCAGGAGATGCTTGGGTCTTCGTATTTAGCCCCCATCGTTGACTTTGGCTTTCATGTGCTGATGTCTGTGTGTCAGCTCCTTTGCTTCTTCGCTTTCCCCTGCTTTGGAATTGCGTTTCTACAGTTCCTTCAAAGCTTCCAGGTTGAAGCAGCTGCATTTGATGTTCTGCAGGTGTGTGACATGGCGGCTCATGCAGCTGAGATCGGACGTCTCCCGGTTGCAGCCGTTGGTTTTTTCGGATGCCACATGCTGATCTCCCTGCTCTGTGTGCTTGTGGCAAATGCGATGCAGGATACTCCAGGAGTGATCCCACATTTTGCAGATCGTGCTTTGGAGCTGGTGTCCACATTCACATCTGCAGTCTCAGCATTCTTTCTCTTTGCCATGTCGCTATTCTTTCTGATCGGAGCTCTCTTGCACCCTGCTTCTGCTTTGAAACCTTTGCTGGTCCTGGGTTCGTGTGGCGCGGTGGTGGGGACTATGTGGATGCAGTTCTCCAGTCTTACGGGCGGCTTGCTCAAGGCGCGGTGTGAATATCACCCTTTGACCCATATCGGCATGCAGCCAGATGAATTCCATGAATGATCCGTGAATGATGCATGTTAGAAATCTTCTGCTTTGCCTTTTGTGACAACACTTCCGCAGATGTTCCTGCTGTAGATGTTCAGCTTGCAATGTGAACTCATTCGTCCGTCACACATGCTTGAAGGTGATTGAGTTCCAAGTTGACGCTGTCTTCGACGCGATGCTCCAAAACATGACTGCCCGTATCAAGCAAGAGCAAGAAGACACAGTTTCTTCGTATGACGGAGATGATCTTATTTTTGCCCTCAAGAAAGCAGACAATCGCTTCCAAGGTGAGCCTGACTTGAGGTTGATCATTCTGGTGAAAGAGCTGACCCTCACCGGATTGTTTTTCAGACCAAGCAAAGTGCATCATGATTCCAGCCATTCATGTTCCTTCATGATTCATCAATATTCAGGGTGATAGTATGACATAGTATGACAACACTTGATTGCAATCAGTGGCAATCAGGTCTCGATGCAGAGGACCAGCCGTTGAGACAGTTTTCCAAAGATCCGCTCTGTCGCTGCGTGAAGCCGGACACGGAGATGATCAAGCAGATCCAGGAGAGGGTCGGGCGGCCAAACGAATTACCATACAAATGATTTGACACGAGAGACTTAGAACGACCTGTTGATCCCTCTCTTTGTTTCACGCGGGGTGTAAGACCACCTGACCACCTGTCATCCCCGAGCATGGAAAATCAATGGAGTGAGAGAGCTTGAGTGAATGCATACAAGGTAGTGCCATGTAGTGCAGACTTTGCACAAGACCTAAACAGATCTACTTTGAGCCTCGCTGCGAGGAAAATATCTCCAGAGCATCAAGGGGCAAACGCGCCACTGGCGAGGCTCTGACCAGCTTGGAAGGTGAAATGACCAGCGAGCAATTGCAGCAGCTTGCAGAACTCTACAAACATTATCTCGGAAAAACCAGTTGCTTTGCTGCGCTCAGGAAACTGCATAAGAAATATAAATAGAAGAATATCATGTAAATTAATATGAATACGCTGTACTGGTATATTTTGATATCTAATTTGTATATTTATCTACTGTCAATTGCGGATATTTCTGGATGGGGTTCGACGCCCGGTGGCTTTAACATTCAGAGCATTTTTTGCATTTGCACAATTCTTGGACTGATGGTTTGCTCAAACGCTTGGGGAGCATTCCAGCGCTCTTGGCCGTCAAGGAATCACGTAGTCATTCTTGGCTGACAGGCCAGAGGGCTACATGAAGTTTGCAACTGTGCCACATTGTGTCACTCTGCAGGCTTGGATACTTCTTTGGAGTGGCGCATTTTCGAGGAGACAGATGCTTTGACCGACATCATGCTCCGCGAGCACAACATGCGGCTGCAGCTCTTGAACTTTGGGGCCATCGCATCAGTCGATGGAGGCAAAGCTCCCACGGCCTCGAAGGAGAAGACTCCTTTGCCAAAGGCGCATGCCTTGTCCAAACCAACAAGGACCATCAAAGACGATGTCAGTTCAAAGGAGGATAAGCGAACGGATGCCAACGGTTTTTTGAGGTGACTATAGGCAGATCTTTGTTCTTGCCCCCTTGAGCGTTTTTGTTTGAGCCTAATGTTTTGGTGGCTTTGTTGGTTTTAATTGAAAGCAAACCAGAACTTTTAAACAGTGAAAGAAAGACGTGAAAAACACAGGCTCCTGAATTGAAAGGAGAAAAGCGGGCGATAGTCCACTGGATTCGTACGGGGTCATTGTTTGCCGCAGGCATATTTGATGTACAAAGCTATCTATCGTGACAAATTCGATCAGTTGGTTGGCATGATCGTGAAGTGGGCAGATCCCTTCTTCCAATGGACTCCGATTGTTGAGAAAGTCACCAATTTTTTCGACGACTCGGTTCCCAAGTTCATTTGCAGCTGTGCGACGGCCAGCTTTGATGGCAACCGAATAAATAGCATCGGCCAGAAAGTTTTGGCAAAGGTGGCGCAGCATGTCGAAGAAACCATGCACAGGGACCCAGCAAAGACGATGACATTGAACCACCTTATAGCAGAGCTGAAGAAGAATCCTGACGATGGTTGGGCTTCTGGCTTGTTGTACCCAGAGACTTCAGGTGTTTACAATGAGAAACAAGTGGTAGCGTTCGTGAAGGAGCAAGTGAAGCAGGCATTGCCGAATCTGAAAACCACCCGTGCCATTCCTGTGTACAAGCTTGTGACAATATTCGAGCATTTGATCGATGGAAGAGTCTGGTGGTCGGCATTGGTCCCTTTCTTAAAGGAGGATTGTGGTTTCTTGGACCAAGAAATTGACAAAGAGGATTTAGCTAATGGATTCAAACGCACCTCAAAAGGTTGTGGCTTCATGGATTATCAAGACATTCCAGATGTTATCATGTGGATGACAGATGGTGGCCTTTGGAAATCTGCCACAGTGGCATTGCTGCGTGAGATCGAAGTTTGTGGAGAATTGGGAAACCTTGAACTTCTTGGGACCGAAGATGATGAGCAATCGCGAGTCCAGGATGAATGGAATCCTCCGACCTGGCCCCCATGGGTTCTAGATTTTTGGTGCGAGGCTACAGACGAGGAAACGGATCCAAAAGAAGGCAGGAGAAGAAATTGCTGAAATTACGACAAAGTATGACGAAGTGACTTCAAAGTGATGCAAAATGGTTCAAAGATGTTTAAAGTATGTTTAAGTCCAGTTTCAGGTTCAATTGTAAGATATTGTAAGTGGATGTTGGGAGCGCCATGGCAACTTGTTTTGTAAGGTGAAGCTTCCTTTCTGCAGAAGTCTGATGTGCCTGGTTTCATCAACGCTTTGATGCTCGATACACATCCAAAACGCTTGACATTGGGTGAGGCTTTGGAGCCTGTGCCAGGATTTCCGGAGTGGAAATACAAAACCATG
>VSDK01005959.1:0-19988 GCA_009767595.1 Symbiodinium kawagutii
CCAAGGGTCTATCCATGGGGTACAGGGAAGCTTCGCTGAGGCATTTGTTGGCCCAGTTGGCGCAGTGTGTGGCACGCTGGCGGCACCACCTACTGCATCGCGTGATGCGCTGCTGGTGGAAGGTGCGACGGCTTTCTTGGAGGTGACAAAGCCATGAAGCTATGAGGCCTTGAGGCCATGGCTCTAGACTTTCAGTTTGCAAACTGTAGACTTTTTGCGTGGGATGTTTTTGGAGTGGAGCACTTCTTCACTTGCAGCTCATGGCTGTCAGGTGCTATTCAGGCGCTTGATGTTGGATAAACTGAAGGAACAGGAGATGCAGGACCAGATGTGAGAGCCTTTCAGCAGGGCCCACCATGAAAGAGCGAAATCGGTTGCTTTAGTGGCACGTAGACCTCGAGAACCGGGCCATGGGGAAAAGATACAAACTATACTTAGATGCTGTTGGAATCTGTGAGATATGAAACTGTTTGATTCGTTGGTCCGTTGAGGCATATCTAAAGAATCAGAAAGTTCAAACATGCTACAGGAATTGTTGAATATGCTTGAGTCATGTCCGATGCTTTGTTGTATCAACCATAGTTGCCCCGGTGATATAATTTGGTTTTATTATTTGTGCAGACAAATCCATCCACAGTGGCCGCAGTACCTCCTCGTTTTCCTCGACAGACGGAAAGTTTCAGTGCGGGTGACAGAGTCCTTCAGGCTGCTGAAAATGGGACGACAATGGACGACAGACAATTCTAGACTCGAACATGGACGATGAAGACAATAGTGTCATAGGTTCAAACAAATCAATCGTCACAAAAAGTGTTTGCTACCTAAATAGTTTTTTGTTCAACAAAAACACTTTAGCAGGTAGTTGTTTGCACACTCGAGGACGCTTTGTCCCAACTGGGCACAAGTAGGTTCCTGACGCTGGGAAATCACAGTTGAACAATGTTGAACAGCGCTCTCCATGCTCTGATTCCTTCGCAAGAACTTATTCCCTTGCCAGGGTGAGCGTCATGCGATGCGCGCTTCGGCGCTGGTACACTTGGCGAGGCACGCCGTTGGCTGCCATAGCATCTCGCCTGTCCTCACCGGAAGCCGGTTAGTTTCGACGCATTAGGCTTGCAACGCGCAGCTGCCAAAGCGCAGAAGGTGCAGTTTGCATTCTGACTTTGAAGATTTTGGGGTAAATGCTTTGGTAAGTTTGCGTAATTTGACCATACAGGATTTATCTACCAATGCGATTGTTAATAGAAACCAATTGACACTCCTGATTCACTGCTCAATCATTTAGAAAGTGCGAATTTCATTAAGGCATAGCGGCATTTGTGATTCTGTGTAAAGCTTTACCATCAATGCGGTCAAGAAACCATTGCACGCCAGATTTCTTGACCATGGCCAGGAAATCTCGTTTGCAATGGTTTCTTTAATGGCGCAGCAGGTGCAGGCGTTGCGAGCAAAAGGCTGGTGCCATGCTGGCGTGGCTTGCGGCCGTTCGATTCTCAGCTTTGAGATGGCAGCTTTTTGCGCACCACTACCTTTTCAAATCTTTTAGATGAAGATTGACATTGTAACTGTAGGGCAATCAGTGAAGCTGAGGGCTCTGCTTCCAGGTGCAAGGTCGTTCCAAGGCCTAAACACTGTAGTTGCCAACATTTCGCATTGCGCGCATGCATGGTTTATCACTGATTCACCACTGGTTGTCATTCAGGCAGTGCTTCCCAGGGCTTCCCATGTCCAGCTGGAGCGTGCAGTGTGCGTTTCGTTCCTCAGGTCGTTGGCGGGCGAAACAGAGAGTTCAGGTGATGCCAACAGCATCGCATGCGCGAGGCACGCTTCCCTATAAGTCACCAAGTGGAGCAAGTGAATAGTGGAACAAGTGAATAAGTCAATGACTAGGTCAATGACTGTTAGCAACCAAGGGTGACTGTTGGATTCTTTCTTACATTGATGATGCATTGCGTGCTGTTGGGTCAACATCTGTGAGGTATGTGTGCGTGCACAGTAGAGAATTTGTTTCGTTGCCATGATATTTGCATCGCCTCTTAACCACCGAATCACTAGATTGTAATGGCAGTTAGTATTGTTATTAAAGTACAATGGTCACTGTGCCTTGTCGATGTGTGGATTTCGGAGCACGAAATTGCCGACCTGAGTCAGTTGCTCGGAGTTCCTGAACTGAAAACTCGTTCTGGTCAAATAGAGCATATCATGGTTTCATAGCTGGGCCATATTGGAGAAAACGCAC
The DNA here is from genome assembly GCA_009767595.1 of Symbiodinium kawagutii. Lineage (NCBI taxonomy): Eukaryota > Dinophyceae > Suessiales > Symbiodiniaceae > Symbiodinium > Symbiodinium kawagutii. The sequence continues at coordinate 2,240 of VSDK01005959.1, forward strand.
GTAAACAGACCAGAATATTGTGTCAAATAAATCGGCATCCACCATTATCAAGTTCATTCCACTGCTGAACAAACAGCTCAATCTCGATCTCCACTGTTGATCAACGTTCCATAATCACATCACAGGAAAATAAAACGAATCGCATTTAGCTCCGCATGGCGAAAGTGAATTTGAAAGGACGCGAAGAGGCGGGAGACGGTGGGGATATATCAAGAGACGTAACATTTGCCGAGGATGTTTTCCTTGATCAAGAACGAAAGTTCGGTCTTTGGCAGTAAGACTGTAATATGGTGCGGCGTGTGAGGCAGAGAAAACGCGTCCGTTGGTGTGCTTGAATCCAAAAGTTGTGATGAAAGGAACTGCTGCCAAGGCAAGGCTGCGGAAGTGCGTGACAAGATAGATACATGCATAGAACAGAAACGGTTGTAGCCTTTTTGCAGAGATCGAACAATTTTGAAATGGGTGACTTGTTGGGGCAGGTGACACAGAGCCCGAAGTTGAAGTTGCAAGGAGGGGCGGAAAGAGCGAAAGTGGCCGAGGAGCGCGCTGCAAAGTATCGAGCTCAGTGAGTGCCACTTCGCTCCCAGGTCCCTTCCACTCTATTCTTATGCCACCTCCAGATCATTCCCAGATTATTCCCAGGTCACTCCCAGGTCACTTCCAAGTCATTCCCCGGTCATTGAGCTTGCGTCGACTCGGTTAGGATGTGATACCAAGAATCAAATATTTTGAATTGATGTGGTGATGAGGTTGGAGGCTCAAGCTGAAAGATGGCGGGAGGTTGCCAAGAAGGCCAAAGCTGAAGCAGGTGTGGGTAGCAGAAGTGCTGTTGTACATGATGCATTAGCACGTGTGTAGTCATGAGTTATGGACATTCAAGGAGACGTTTTATCCCGAGACGAGAGCAAAGGTTGGTACGTTGGCGAAAGATTTTGGAACCCAAGTCAACAGCGATTCATGCCGTTTGGAGCTCAGAGAGTGGATATGTTTGTAGCAAATGGCTTTGTGCTTCAGCAAAAAAGATATGAGTGATAGAAAGGAACAGTGAAGAAGCTGTGCGGTCATGGAATGGATTACGGTTTTGCATTCGATTATCGCATGTATTACATGGTGAACTTTAAGGGGAAAACTGCATGCGGTGAAAGTTGGAACAGTGCAATCTGTGAGGCCCGGTGCTGGCCGCAACAGAAGTCGGACGCCAGGGGGCAGACGGAAGCAGGTTTGGGTGGGTGGGGTAGGGGTTTGACAGACGATTACGATCAGCGACCGCAAAGCATCATTAATCAGCATTTACGACTGAGAAGTGAGCGGTTCACAAGTTGGGTCTAAAGTGATATGTGTGCATACTGTGTTCACGTGAGGTGCAGCAGGATGCGGCCTGTGTGTTTGGATCTTGGAGACAGGGGGTGCAAACAGTATGCTTGATCGCTGTTTGCCTGCAGTTTCGGACTATAAATTTATTAGAATTGATGGAATTCTGATGGAGTGGTTGCGAGGCTGAACAACGCTTCTTCTGCCGGCGATCGTGCGTGTCTCATGAAGGTGGCGGTTGCATGGATTCAATTCAGAATCCAGATCAATAACTTGAGCGATTGAGTCTCGCCTAGATGTTCCATTGCTCAGTTGGTAGTGTCAAAGACGGCAAAGTTCATTTTTTTCGCAATGTTTTCGATAGAATTTGGACGCGGCAGGAAAAACAATGGACTGCCCTCGGACAGTTGGCTGAGGCAGCGGGTGAAGTTTTGGATTAAGATTTCCAATGTGATAGGTAGTCACGTTTCGGTGGTTCATGTTTAGATAGTTGGCCCAAGGCAGTGGAATGTGCAGTTTTTTTTTTGAAAATTGCTTAGTGTCACAGCGTGAGTGGTCAGGCCATGAACAAGCTCGCTCAGTGATTGCAGGAATGAGAGCTAAGTTTCACATCTATATATGTGGTGCTACATTTCTTGTTAACTATGCTTGATGTTAAAGTACACCATTCTAGTTGGAATGATTCCCTTTTGAAGAATGCAGGGTGTTCGTCTGGCTACTTCAGCCTTACATCTGTGCGAAGTCATCATATGTCTCACCAGCACAGAGGGGTTTGCGGGGCGAAGCCCATCTCACAGGCACATCAGTGCAATTTAGAAAGTTCATTCATCGAGGCTGCGTGAGGCAACAGTTTCAGACACCGTGGATTCCTGTGGATCTGTGGTCCCAAAGCTATCTCGTGTGCAGTTCAACTATCCCTCCGTGTGCGCAGTGTGTTGCAAAAAACCGTTTGAAGGTTGAGAAGGGAAGGATTGCGCCCATGACTCGGACAATTGCCAACTTTCTTGTTTATTCCTGTCAAAATGGAGATGACTATGTGCAAAGCTTCTTTTTAGACAGTCGCAAGAGAAATTCGATCTGTGCGTTGGAGATGACGATGTCCTTTCACCACTGCTCGGCATGCTTCTTCATTCACAGCGTCTGTCATTGTATCCGGTGTATCCTCTGTGGCGTTGTGTAGGTTCCTGTTCGATTGGACCTGATGGATTTGCATTCGATGACCTGAGGCGGGGCAGTTTTCTTCTATGCGGCTCGTCGAGTCAGTTATCGGTCATTACTGTTGTCTTGCTGATGACCATCACTATTATGTTTTATGCCACAAGAATGGTAGCCATATAAATATTAGTTAATCGCTGGCAGTAGTAGTTCATGTGGGTACCTACCAGTGGTTCATTCCGGTGCTTAGGAAGCAAGATATAGAAGTCAATCATGAAATGTTCCAGTTTTTTGTTCTCTCAAGGTCTCCCTCTCTATGTAAGCCATACATCAATCAGGTTAAGGAACAGATCCCCTTTGCAAATTAAGTCCTTAAAATTGATACTCATGTGCTAGGGAATCAAACTTCGATGCCTGAGGAATCTTTGTTCAGATTGAACAGAATTGTAGATGTGGCAAATGTTGTTCTGGCCCAGGTGGATGTTGTCATTGGAGCTGACGACATCATTATTTGGTTACCAACTACCATGCATCATCGACTATTATCAACCATCATCTTTATTAATAACTAGTGAGCGCAACCAGGCTTGCCACTGTTATGAGTCGCCATCATGGTCATCATCCTCACTGGCCCATTGCAAACGAAGGCTTTGGGTTTTTGGGCTTCTGAAGTGGATCCCGGGTACCATGTTCATGGTGTCGCTCGGTGTGCAGCTGAGCAGCTCCGACGTTTGCGGCGTCTCACTTTGTTTCGACCCTTTTCCAGCGTTTCGTCAATGTAAACAAACCAACTAGTGAGATGCAGCTAGTTCAGAAGCTACTCAAGTGTTGATAATGAATTATAATAACCAGCAATATCCAACAACTTTAAAGGATATACAGTTATACAGTAAATCTTCTAATGGTTGAGAATGAATGGTGAAACAGCTGGTCACTGGTTGATCTTAGGGATAATGGCCAGCAGGATTTGGGGTACTCAAAACAGTATTATGACATCAGTTGTGTATGGGTAAAGTTGCATAATATCACATTAGAGTCAATGGATAATAAATGCGTTAAGTGTCAGGTGTTCGGGTAGGAGAAAGTCGGAATGTAGATCGATTTGTCGTAACTGAAAGTGACTTTTTTTAGTTGTTTGTGCGATCGCTTGAAGAGCAAAAAAGACACTTTGTTTGTGCGAGCGTTTAAGGAGCAAAAAGGACATTTTGGAAAGAATGTGATTATGAGGATACTAGTTGACATGTGCGTAACGAGCAATATTTTAAAGTGACTTTTTATTGTTTTTTTGGCATGTTCTGAAGAGTAAAAAAGACACTTTGAACAAACCCTTTTTTCCTGTGCAGATTACTCCATCAACTATTGTTGATCATCATTCACCATGATAAATCATGAATTGGTTATATCAAGTGATATCCTTTTAGCTATACCGATATAGCCCCTGAGTTGACCATCTAGTCATATCCCCTTAGCTGACTCTTATCAACCATTACCAGCCATCTATCACCATCACCAGCGTTTTGTCGTTTGCCATCATAGTTATACATTTCCAGGGATTCTAAACCATTCCAATACCATCATTAGACCATATTGCTAAGCATTGTGCACCACAACGTTTGTAAACTCATATTCACAGTATGAAGGTTGCTATTACATTCATCTATTAATGAACCCAAATGTGTTAGTCCTGTCAGATTGGCCCAGCATTTCCCATGATCTTCAGCGACCCCACGACGGATCACTGTCCTCAAAGTTGCGGCTGTAAGGCTTCAAATCTCACGGCTTTGTCGCCGGCTGGCTATGCTTGGACAGCAATGCCAACAGGTCAGATGGGCCAGGGGATACCATGGAGCGTGGTGAACCGAATTCAAGGTGGACAACGGGATGCAAAGTATATGGCTGTCATGTACTGATGGTTGTTGAATTATGTGATAGTCACTGTCATTGATAACAATGATGGTGGTTTATGGCAATTCATGGTGTGGTGACTAGTGATCGATAACACATGTGGTTAGGACGATCCATCCTATTGCGGGAGATAGCTTGAGATGGGACAGTTGGAAGACCTGTTGCGGATCAATATGAGATGTGGCATGATAAGAGATGGTGACCTGGGGAATCTCCTGTGTTGGAATCTCAGCGTTGGTCATTAATCGGAATCTCAGTGTTGGTCATTTCAAGGTTTACCCACTCTTCCGGCTAAAACCTGTGCTCCGAGGCATTGAGGTCATCGTTGGAGTACCAAGTGGGACGGTGGGAAGAGGAGGACATCCTCAGCAGTTGTCTAGCTAGCTGCTTGGCTAGATAGGTTTTAGGTCGCCCAGAGATGCTTTCTTCTCAGTTCCAATTTCTAGTTCAGATCAACCAGCGCCATTCGTATTCCATTGCTTCCACGGGTTGTGGCCCCAGGGACGCACGGCGTTTGCGATGTGCGTTTTATTGTTTTTTTGGCATGTTCTGAAGAGTAAAAAAGACACTTTGAACAAACCCCTTTTTCCTGTGCAGATTTGTAAGATAGAGTCAAGTTATCGAGCACAGTGCATGTTGACAATGGTACAGCCATTGTCCACTCAACGAAGAACCATGGGTGATTTACCATTGTTGTTTGTTGTTTTATGTGGGTGCAGTTACTATCTCTGAAATGTTGGCCCATTGACAAGTAATGATCATTTTCAGTGGCCATGAACAACTGCTACTAATCATTGTTGACCATGTGAAATGATTGGCTATTATTGATCATCAAATTACTGATATGGATCTATCATTGAACCATAATAAATCACCCTCGCGTGTACCAGCCTGGGAATCTACCAGCTGAGGTGGAAATTCGGCACTGGATCTCCCAATATGCATCAACCATTCTTCTTATTCTATAATGGTGTTTTTTTAAAATAAGGGATGCCGACAATGATTGGTTTATTAGATGATTTGGATGCTTTGGGGTACCCTCACGACTTGAGAAACTTCCATAACCCCGCCGTTGACAATGCTCAGGCGTTGCCAGCGCCCGTCATCAACTCCATCAAGTATTGTTGATCATCATTCACCATCATAAATCATGAATTGGTTATATCAAGTGATATCCTTTTAGCTATACCGATATAGCCCTTGAGTTGACCATCTAGTCGTATCCCCTTAGCTGACTCTTATCAACCATTACTAGCCATCCATCACTATTACCAGCGTTTTGTCAATGTAAACAGTTTGCGCCATCATTAAACATTATGAACCCTTGTCATGCGTCCAGCGTTTGCCATCATAGTTATACATTTCCAGGGATTCTAAACCATTCCAACACCATCATTAGATCATATTACTAAGCATTGTGCACCATAACGTTTGTATACTCATATTCACAGTATTATGGTTGCTATTACATTCATCTATTAATGAACCCAAATGTTTTAGTCCCGTCAAATTGGCCCCACATTTCCCATGATCTTCAGCGACCCCACGACGGATCACTGTCCTCAAAGTTGCAGCTGTAAGGCCTTAAATCTTATGGCTTTCTCGCCGGCTGGCTATGCTTGGACAGCAATGCCAACAGGTCAGATGGGCTCGTGGGGAAAAACTAATTAAAATGTTGGCGTGGTTGGGCTACAAGAGGATGATTTTCGCTGGTATATCTTCGCAGGATGACCAAACATGCCGGTTCTTTCCAGAGCCGTGGCTCGTGCTCAGATCATCTAAGAGCCCATGGTCTATGGGGGCACCAAGGGACCCAGAGACGCCAGAAATTGGACTTCGAATGGGGCCAAATCACGCAACCGCAGGCTTGACCACGTGATTGTTAGTGACAGTGGCTAGTTGTGCATGGTTTCATTTAGGTAGTAAGATAGTTACTTAAGGTCCCTCCAACCAGCTTTTTATCCATGCTTATGCATGACTTTCATTAATCGACCTTCGCTGCAATCCTCCATTTTTAAACCATTCTAAAGCGTCATCAATCATTATACAATACGAAAATGAAGATGATCGGTGTCGGATATGTTTAACCATATCTCAGGTCTTAATTATCCATCAAATGATGTTGATCAATATTCATTAGTATTGTTCACCACAGTTATAAAACGAATGCTGATCAAAAGCCGTCAGCGTGTAACAATTTTCCTGATAAGTGTCAGATACATACCGATGGTGTACAGTAGATATTGTGATTCTGCCATACTATAAACTATGAGATTGATTGGATTTGATTAGCTTACTTGTACAATCAAACCTGCTAAATTATCAGAGAGTTGGTGCAGCTTGCAACATACATTGGCCGGACAAGTCGTCGGTTGGACCATTTGCAGCATCCCTAACGTTCATTTGATGCAGAAATACGTAGAGTTCTTCATGTAAATCATCAAGGCTGAAGTGCATGGCCGAACAGAACAAGTTCTGCACTTAGAAGTCAACAAAGGGCTGTCATTGACAGCTGCAGATTTGTAAGATAGAGGCAAGCCATCGAGCACATTGCATGTTGGCAATGCTACAGCCATTGTCCACTCAACGAAGAACCATGGGTGATTTGCCACCATTGTTTGCTGTTTTTTTGTGGGTGTAGTTACTATCCCGGAAATGTTGGTCTATTCCATTTTTGTATTGATCATCAATTCATTGATATGGAGTTATCATTGAACCACGTTGGACTCTGATGAATCATGATAGATCAGTAAATCACCCCCGGGTGCAGCAGCCTGGGAATCTAGCTGCTGATTGTTGATGATGGTTGATGAATAAACTATAGGTGGTTTGATAACCTATCAACTGCTATTGTCGGGGTATGGTTTGATAAGCCATGTATGATAAGCCATGGTGGTATAAACCTAGATGATTGTTCATGATTTGATGACATGAGTAGCCAATAATGCTTGATTGCTCATAGCTGTTGATTGAGCAAATATACATTGGCCAATGCTCGGAACTCCATTAGTTTTGGTCGGCAGGTTTTCCCTGTACGAACACCTTGGAGAGCTGTATCCCTACGGATGTGAATCATGGGGAAGAGTCTGGTTGGGTCACTGTTTAGGATACAAGTCCATGATCTACGACCTGAACTGGTTTGTTTTCCTATGAACAATGATAGTTCTTGGGTGCGGTACCAGGCAGGCCTCGATCTACCCAAAAATATTGCATTTTTTTTGGTGATGTTATTTTTTTTCTTGCGGAACAGGGACGGCTGTCATTGACAGCTGCAGATTTGTAAGATAGAGACAAGCCATCGAGCGCATTGCATGTTGGCAATGCTACAGCCATTGTCCACTCAACGAAGAACCATGGGTGATTTGCCACCGTTGTTTGAGCTTTTTTTGTGGGTGTAGTTACTATCCCCGAAATGTTGGCCTATTCCATTTTTGTATTGATCATCAATTGGCGGGTGAATCACAATGGTTGGCTTTTATTGATCATCAATTTACTGATATGGAGTTATCATTGAACCACGTTGGACTTTGATGAATCATGATAGATCAGTAAATCACCCCCGGGTGCACCAGCCTGGGAATCTAGCAGCTGAGGTGGAAATTCGGTGCTGGATCTCCCAATAAGCATCAACCATTGTTCTTATTCTATAATGGTGATTTCTTAAAATAAGGGGCTCCAAAAATGGTTGGTTTATTAGACGATTTGGATGCTTTGGGGTACTCCCACGATTTGAGAAACTTCCATAACCCCGCCGTTGACAATGCTCAGGCGTTGCCAGCGCCTGTCATCAACTCCATCAACTATTGTTGATCATCACTCACCATCATAAATCATGAACTGGTTATATTAAGTTTATATTAAGTTAGTCCTCCTTAGCTATACCGATATATCCCTTGAGTTGACCATCCAGTCATATCCCCTCAGCTGACCCTTATCAACCATTACCAGTTAACCGTCACCATTACTATTGCTCGCCAGGTCCCTATGGAAATGCTAGATGTTTCTTAAGTCGTAGGAAATCTCCAAATATATTGGCTGCATATTTGTAATGGAGAAACTATCACACCTGTCCGAGGTTTTCGTCAAAGAGCGATTTGCTCAATGTGCGCACCCATGTGTTCACCAATATTTTCAAGGTCCATTGTGCTTTGAGCAACTATAGGGTAATTATTAACGATTAGTAACCATGGAAGGGTAAACATCCACGCCTGGCAAAACCATGGTGAATCATTGAAGAGTATTAAGCTATAATGGAGCTATCATAGGGGATTCATTATCGTTGGTTCGTTAACGTTAATATGATTTCAAGAATTTATCTGCCGAAGGTTTTTTTTTGAGCTGCTTTGAGGATAGCAAGCTAACATATAGATAAAAGCAAATGGTAAGTTTTTAGATGAACGCAATGTAGGGCCAGTAATCTGCTCCAGGGTATGGTTGGGCGTTTGAAGGCAATAGTGTAATGGTAATGATATGAAGATGGCAACTTGGAAGATCTGAAGGAGTATGGATGCATTTGGAAAGACGGCATGCGTTTGCGCCAACAATGGCACTTACAATTGTTTGCACGTGTGGCTGCGTTGATATGAAAATGATGATGTAGAGGCCTTGAAGTGTATCACTGAGTATAAAAGGCATATGTGCAAAATCGGATGGCGCGCGGCAGCGTTGTGTGTTTGGAGCAGACCAATAATTTGTTTCATTCGGTCGCGATGTGCGCGCGTGAGGGATCCCAACTTGACGGTGCTTGCGGAAGGGTTGCGCGAGATTTGGACACAGGGTCAAACCGAGGCCGATTTCGAAATAACCGTGATTTGTCGTTAACCAGTGGACAAACCATCATCAAACAGCTTGCTATCTCAGTTGGTATAGACCAGTATAAAAACCATCAACCACTAAAAACCATTATAAAAACCTGGTTGATAATGTCAATCACTATAAAAAGGTCAATCAGTGGTTGTCGTAGACCGCATTTCTTTCAAGCACCATCAACCACTATACAAACCATCCATTCCAACTGGTGAGGTTGCTACGTTTAGCTAGAGTAGCCACGCTGTGAAGCATTAGCCGAGCTATTGCTGATCACGGTTCTTAGTTACGAGACACGATGATATGATAATTTCAAGTACATGTTTACCAGTTATACGAGGATACAGTTATATACCCATGTGTATAGGGTACTAGCACCATTAGTAAACATTAGTATACCCTTAATTACTAGTGCCATTAGTATCATTATTTTCCCATAAGTATAACCACTAGTCGCGGATCTTGAGGATCCGGTGCTGGGTCGAGAGCTGATTGTCACGGAGGACGTGGAGGAAGGAGAGGCCGGGATGGAGAGACGCGCAGCTTTGGAAAATCTCAAGGGATCCAGAGGTTTTTGGTTGTTGATGATGGTTAATATCCAAGGGACAGTGTGGGTTCACATCACCAACGAATAGAAGGCATTCAAATGATCAGTTGCAGCCGCAGAGTAATGAGCTGTTCTTAGCATGTTCAAGGATGATGGTGGTCTCGATACTGAACCACCAAATGCTAAACTTGAAGCTAGGGAGTTACAATACTGGCAGCGGAGTATATTGAATCGATCTGTGTGCCATGTAATGCTAGTATCTATATTTAACAATATTTAGCCATCAAAGCTGTTTGCTTCCAATTTACTAGTGATATCAAGATTTATAAGGTTAAGATAGGTTGAGTCAAGATATTTGTTTGTAACTTGCACACACTCAGTCGCTACTTCGCTTGATGCCAACTGCAGAATCTTCCAGGGAGCCCTGGTCGTTTCAAGCAACGTTACGCTGGGGGGTGCTACATCTGTGGCCGAGCATGGGTGGGCATCGAAGATGATTCAGTGAATGTTTTTTTTTCCGCATTTATGAAGTGTGATTTTGGTCAGTTTACTATCATCCATTCTCTAGATCAGTAATCTGAGCGTCATTGAGCATCTATCAAGCGGCATTTGCCGTATAACTGTCCATCATCTACATAGTACCCATTTGTCATCCATGTTCACCAAGTTAAAAAGCATCAGTATCTATCATCTAACAATCATACGATAGCCATAAGGTCACAATGATAGACTGTAGCATGCGTGTATCAACTGTTACAAAGGAGAAAGTGAGAGCTAGTGCCATGACCAATTACTGTCAACCATCATCAGAAAAATCAACAGCTAGAACAAATCTAGCTAAGATGTTATGGTTGAGCGCTTGACGTTGTAATGTCTATTCCCATTCTCAACCATTTCCTTCCAGTTACCTATCGAATAGGTAACCATCCTCAACCATGGGAGGTAGTAATTCTATGTCCCTGGGGTTTCATTTAGTCGAGAAAGTTCTGCGCCAGTCATATTATTACATCATTATCAATTGTCAAAAATGCATTTATGCCCTTTTCAACACATGGTTTGAAACAATTAGCATATCCTATAGAACTGGTATTCTGCTTGTGTGGGTGAGGTGTTTGTAGTAAATAGATATATAGTATATGGAACACCTGGCCATGAAGCACCTAGTACATGATTGCCACAGCAACAATTCTTGAACACTGAAATAGGCATCTTCTCACGTCACGTTCAGCCGTCCATAGGTCTGCGACGTGGAGTTCTGGCAGGCGTTTTGTGGCTGGTAGTTGGGGTATCTCGTTCTGGCCCTGTAAAAGGCCAGCGGTTTGGAGCTACCAGGAGTGGCTTAACAAACTGTGCTTTAGATATATAGATAATAATGTTTTTTGTTTGACAATGCTAATATGTTTAGATGGTTCAACTAGTTGACTGAGGATGGGGCAACAAGCCGATAACAACGGTGGATGGTTCGGCAATTGGTGGGATGACTGAGTAGGTTTCAAGAAGCAACAACTACAGTAACTCTTTTTGTTGGTCAGGTGGTGGTTTGACAACAGCGACAACAACAACAGCAACAACAACAACAACAACAGTAACAACAAGTTTAGCAAAGAAACGCCATCAAATGTTCAGTATTGTAAGCCAGTCACATGAATCTGGTAACAACAAATTGGATTACCAGACAAGGCATGCCAAGTCAAAACCATCCAACTCAACCCAACCTTACCCAACCCTACCCAATCAACCTTCCAACTCTCCATGGTCCGTTTCAACTTGTTGACTCAGTGCGCTCAGCAGGCTTATCAGGCTGTGTGGCCGAAGGAGTCGGTATTCAAAGAGATCCTCCCGGCATCCTGGCAGCCGTTGTCCGTGGCCACCCCTTAACCACCGTCAACAAATGCGTAGTATTTATAGCATGGTGGTGGCTGTATACCAGGTCGTTTTTATTGCTTTTATGCAACCAACAGTTTTATAGGGCTACATCATGGCGCAGCACATTATCAAAGTCAAATGAAGATAGGCTATACATGGCGGCGGGTACCGGCCACATCCCAAAGCTATGAACTGAATCCGTTCGAGCAGTTGTTGGAATGTTCACGGTGTGTATGACGACCTATCCCCATGAAGTGGCACAGTCATGAATCCGAGTGTTGCTGTTGTTGTTGTTGTTGTTGTTGTTGTTGTTGTTGTTGTTGTTGTTGTTGTTGTGGACGTAGTATAGTAGGCTTGCGCCAAATCTTGCTTTGATATGAGGTATGCCTCAACTAAAGTTGACTTGACCATCCTATTTAAGCACATTGGTCTCCCCAAAAGTTTTTTCGATGATTGGTTGCTAAGATCATAGTGATCATCGTCATTGTCATCGACATCGTCATCGTCATCATCATCATCATCGTCGTCATCATGTTCCTCATCATCATCATCATCAGTCACTTAGAAGCAATAACTTTGGGGGTCCGGAAATAGCAGTTGTTTAAATTGTTTGTCTCTGCAATCTTTGATTCATATGCTCTTTGTTCAAAGCATTCTCTGCACTTGTTGAAGCATACGCGCCGCACTTTCACCTTGTTTGGAAGTTCTAGGCGGTGAAAAACATATGAGAATATCTTGTGAGATGGGACATCTGGTGAGATGGTACACTTGTTACTGACGTTTGACCATTGTGTTCTCTAAACGCGCCATCTGCTCCTAGCGAGGCCTTCAGCCGCGACTTCGGCAACTGGAATCCCAGGAGTTGTTCGACCAATGGCGAGCTGGGTCAAGCGCCAGCCAAGAATAGCTGGTTGATGATTGGCAAAACTGGGGATAACGCATACCAACTATGTGGTTGCAATTAATTTTGAAATTATTTACCAAGTATGTAGTAGTAGGTTGATATCAACCAACTAATCGCTGTGGCTAGTAACCAACCAATGATAAAGAAAGCGATTGTACAGAGACACGATTCTCAGATCTACCTCCCCATCTACTCCATGCCAAAAGTTTAATGGGGATTGATTTTTGGGAATGGTGATGAACCCCCAGAGGATGGATAGCCCAGTTCGAGAAAGGTTGATGCCTGAATTGCTCTCTCCATCCTAAACAGTTCGACGACGACAAAAGGCTGAGGACGTTGATTAACAACGACGGTGGAAGGAACAGCATTTGTGAGGCAAGAATATTGTTTTCCGTACTTCCCCTCCAGCATTTGGAGGGCTATGTTGAACACCATAGATAAGTCATCGCCCGTACCCTTCCTGAAATAATTGGTAATTGCAATTAGGATTTTCCCCCTGATGGATAGCGAAGGAATTGCTCGTCGACAGGGCAGTCTTGCTCGTCGACAGGGCAGCAGGTTTGTTTAAAGAGAATGTATGAGGTGCTGTGTTTGGTAGGATGGGCGGTAGGTGCGAAGGTCGTTGGGACGGGGATGTACAAAAAATAATAGGTATTAATGTGAAAGTGACGTTTAGAAATTGAAATCAGTTCGTCGACAGGGCTGGCTTTGCTCGTCGACGCGGCACTGTTTCCAGTTTCAAGGAATTGCTCGTCGACAGGGCAGTCTTGCTCGTCGACAGGGCAGCAGGTTTGTTGAAGGAGAATGTATGACTTGCTGTGTTTGGCAAGATGGGCGGTAGGTGCGAAGGCCGTTGGGACGGGGATGTGCAAAAAATAATGGGCATTGTTTCCAGTTTCAAGGAATTGCTCGTCGACAGAGCAATCGTGCTCGTCGACAGGGCAGTAGGTTTAAGTTGAATGAGTTGCTGTATTTGGCAGCATGCGTGGTAGGTGCGAAGGCCGTTGGGATACCGTTGGTACATTTCTGATCCCTAGTGCTTCGCTGATCAACCATTGATCGCGTTGATGGTGAGTTCGCTGCAAGGTGGCCGCGTCGCTGGTAAGTTGTGGGGCGAAGCTATAAGGAAGTTGTGGGATATCATTGGTAGAGGGTGGAGTCGAAGCTGTTGCAGACAGGCTCAGAAGGATTGCAAGCGAAGCGTGCTGGTGTAGCGGGCGCTGTGATGGCTGAAGATGATGCTTCGCACAGTGTTGTGGCCGGGAGTCCTGCGAAGAAGCGTCGCAGTAGCAATCCAACAGCTGTGGTCACTACTGCGGCTTCCATAGCGAAATTGGAGGACGTTGCGGAATACGGTCTGGTCAATGTTACCTGTTGTGTAGTGCAAGCAGGAGCTTTGAAGAAGGATGGAAAGGCGAGTTTGACGCTTGTGGTGGCAGATGGCTCTGGGATTGCGCAGGCAGTGCTTTGGGATGTCATGGCCACAAAGCACGGTGTTGCTCTGCAGACGGCTGTTGAGTCTGAGGAGGATGGGTGGCCTTCTGTGCGCTTGGAAATGTTTCAAGTCAAGACATTGTCTGCCAAGGTCGGCGACGTCAAGATCCTTCGTCTACAGTCCAGTGCTCGTAGCGGCATTGTGATGTTGGGTCGGGCGGCCGTCGTCGTGAAGCCGGACAGAATGGTGACACCAGAGTTGCGCTTGCTGGAGATGGCAAGAAGCCCATTCAAAGCTCACATCAAAGGAGTGATCATCGAGGTAGGCGAGTTGGGCGAAGCCGGGTCTGGCGCTGCTATGCGCAGTGTGACCATTGCTGCAGCTGATGGTGTTTACCTGCGTCTGAAAGTTCATGGCGACCAAGCGGGAGATCCTTTGTGGGAAGTTGGCCAACCTTGCTTCTTGTTTTATCTGGATGTGCCTGCTGCGAAGCGTGATGGGTCGGTAACAGCTTTCATGTGGTCTGATTCCTACATTCTGACTGCAGGAGCAAAACTTCCGCAGGCTGACCTCTATGTTTTGAAACATGAGGTGCAGTTGATGTAAAGCCGTTCGCATGTCATCCGATGTTTGCAGCTGACTGCTGCGCATTTGTTTCAAATGCCTTCGTGGACAAACTGTGGCCTTCGGAAGTCTGTGGCGTGAAATTACATGGATGTGAAATTACACCAAAAAAGGGCAAATAGTTTGTTTCTGGGGGCTTTCTTCTTGAAGCTTTGAAGCGATCAGAGGCGGAGCTGCTAGTACAGTGCGGTGAAATTCTGATAGATGTTGTAGGGATGTATGAGAGTGTGACAGTGTGAAGTCATGTGCATGTGATCATTTTGTGCTCAGAAAGTCACCCGGCCGGCTCCGGCATGGCAGATTCCTCTGGAGCAAAAAAGGAGACGGCAATGTTGTGTGCGTACTGGGTAGGAGGGAAGAAGGGAGTGGAGTGACTGGCAAGATTCAGCTGATATGATATGCGCAAACAGGGTCCAAGTGCAGCAAATATGAGCGAATGCCATCTCACCACAGATGCTTCTTCTTTTCATATTCTCTAAACATTTATATTCTCAGAGGTCTAGAGTCCAAGTACCAGTTTGGTTTTGAGCTCTTGCGTCTCGTGAGGCAGATTCTACCGACGACTTGCCTTCTA
The DNA here is from genome assembly GCA_009767595.1 of Symbiodinium kawagutii. Taxonomy (NCBI): domain Eukaryota; class Dinophyceae; order Suessiales; family Symbiodiniaceae; genus Symbiodinium; species Symbiodinium kawagutii. The sequence goes on from VSDK01005959.1 coordinate 17,367, forward strand.
CAAGAAGTGTCATTGTCCGGTGCTTCCGGAGTGATCTTCCGAGAACTAAGACGCTCAGATACAATTTCAACAATAGATTGCATAGGTGTTCGGGTAGGAGAAAGTCGGAAAGTAGATCGATTTGTCGTAACTGAAAGTGACTTTTTTTTAGTTGTTTGTGCGACCGCTTGAAGAGCAAAAAAGACACTTTGTTTGTGCAAGCGTTTAAGGAGCAAAAAAGACACGGTGGAAAGACTATGATTATGAGGATACTAGTTGACATGTGCGTAACTAGCAATATTTTGAAGTGACTTTTTATTGTTTTTTTGGCATGTTCTGAAGAGTAAAAAAGACACTTTGAACAAACCTCTCTTTCCTGTCTGTTTCTCGCAAGGCTGATTTATGGTTGTGCAGTGGCTGTTTAGTGGCTGACTGATGATGAATGGGTGCTATTATTCTAAACCTTCGGTTATGATGACATTTGTCCGTTCTAGCAATGCCACCAAGCAGGGTGCGTTTGCCAGCAAGGCAGTACCTGAACTGGGGTATTAGTTAGCTGGATTTCGATATACGCAGTTATTGTGCAAGCGGTGACACGTTTGGGAAAGCTGCTGTTTTGGATGAATATGATCATAACCCCAAGAAAATTGCAACAAGTAATATCTGTTGGGCAACCAGACTGGGGATAACCTCTCTGCGTCTTCAGCTGCCCGCAGCGTTGACGTGTTGTCTTTTGAGGAGAATGTATGAATTGTTGTGTTTGGCAGGATGGGCGGTAGGTGCGAAGGTCGTTGGGACAGGGACGTGCAAAAAATAATGGGCACTGTTTCCAGTTTCAAGGAATTGCTCGTCGACAGGGCACTCGTGCTCGTCGACAGGGCAGCAGGTTTGTTGAATGAGTTGCCGTGTTTGGCAGGATGCGCGGTAGGTGCGAAGGCCGTTGGGATGGGGATATGCAAAAAATAATAGGTAATAATGTGAAAGTGACGTTTAGAAATTGAAATGAGTTCGTCGACCGCCTGTTGAAGTGCGTTGGGATGCTCGAGGAATAGGAAGCAAATGGAAACATGAATCCGTCCGCCGCCTCTCGAAGTGCGTTGGGATGGTGTAGGAATAAGACTTAGGTACAGAGTAACATTAAAACATCCGTCGCCTGTTGAAGTGTGTTGAGATGCTCGAGGAATAGGAAGCAAATGGAAACATGAATCCGTCCGCCGCCTCTCGAAGTGCGTTGGGATGGTGTAGGAATAAGACTTAGGTACAGAGTAACATTAAAACATCCGTCGCCTGTTGAAGTGTGTTGGGATGCTCGAGGAATAGGAAGCAAATGGAAACATGAATTCGTCCGCCGCCTCTCGAAGTGCGTTGGGATGGTCTAGGAATAACAATGAGGCACAAACAGAAATTGAATCATTTGACTTCATTATAATGTCTGTTTGCCACAGCCATAGTGCGCACGCTCTGGCACCGATGGCTTCCACTTGGGGCTTCATGTCTTGGATCTGGGCGCTGCCCTCAGGGGGCCGTGGTTTGCGGAGGGACTGATGGATGGATGAATATGGATGAATGGATGGATGCTAGACGAGTGGCGCCCGTGTTGGAGCTGTTGTTATAGCCTTCAGCTGGGCCACTGCTTGAGTTATGTACCATCTCGGCACCCAGCACGAATCATGTTACCAGGGTTCGTCAGTGCCATGGTGAAGCATTTATCATGGTTGTTTGTCTGTTTGGTTGAATGGTTGGAGACATGGAACCGAACAGAGCAAAAGGCAAAGTCAGTGCCATCGTGAGAAAGTGTTGGGAGCATTTCACTGAACTGACTGTTTCCAAGTTCTTCGGATTTTTCTATGGTCTTTCATTGCAAGTTGGTAACAGTGGGTTTTTTCTATGGTCTTGAACTGGCTTCCAGTTGACCGGTTCCACCATTGATTTTTGCGAGGTCGACCCAGCCCATGGGTTCGTATTTTCTAAAGCTGCCCCCAGAACGAGTCTTGCATCCTCGAGTTCTGCTATCCCAAAAGTGTATCCCTTTCAACATCCTCTAAATGTGTGCAGCATTTCTCCACTCTCAGCCGGGTCCTGCGAGGTGCTGGTCAGTAGCCTTATCGTCATCGCAGGCGCTGAGATGATAGATTGACTTCAAGGTTTCACAGAACTGTTGGACGTGGGTGAATCAGTGGTCACTGTTGCCCCCAATTTGAGACGTGAGATGTCCACAGATGTTCCTTTCTTGACTGTTGAGTTTGATACTGTTTAGCCTTGATCAATACAGTTTTGGCTCAGAGAACATCGGATTGCACCATGGCTGGAGCTTGCGGTGTTATCGTCACCCTAAGTGCGGACGCGAAGCCGATTGAGGATCATGAATATGCTCGTCGGATTGTGGTCGACGCATTGGAAGATGACACATTGGTCGACGCAATTTGGAAGGCTGGAACCTTGTTTGACGGCTGAAGCCTGATTTGATGAAATGGAACAGGTACATCCAAAACATCTAGGAATTGTCTTAAGTTTTGAACTGTCGTCGTTGCCGTGGATTGTTTTTGTTGTTGTTGTTGTTGTTGTTGTCGTTGTTGTTGTTGTTGTTGTTGTCGTTGTTGTTGTTGTTGTTGTTGTCGTTGTTGTTGTTGTTGTTGTTGTTGT
>VSDK01005959.1:20147-45433 GCA_009767595.1 Symbiodinium kawagutii
GTTGTTGTTGTTGTTGTTGTTGTTGTTGTTGTTGTTGTTGTTGTTGTTTTATTGTTTTTGAGTGCTTTCTGAATGTTGTTTGCTGTGGTGTGCGTCATTGGACGTATAGTTTAGGGGGGCTAGGTGTTGTTCCTGGCGCAGGTGCGAAAGGAATCCCGTCGTTCGATGTATGTGGTTTGCAAGAACGGCTTTGATGACGCTTCTTTCAAGTCGTTGGAGGCAAAGCTTGCGGCGGTGGGAGGGGTGAAGCGATTGGAGGACAAAGTGTTCGAGAGCCGTCAAGCACAAGATTCGACTTTGAAGAGGAAGCGCACTGATCAGCTGGAAAGTTTGCAGGGCACTTCATTGTCTCTAGTGGATCGTGCGTTGGCTATGGCTGCTAAAAGCGGCGGACCTCGCGCACATGCATTGGCTGGGTAACTTGGTTGCGTTGTGAGGTGTTGCCCACGACCGTTTGCTCATGTATGTTGCTCTGTGAGAATTTGAGGCAAAGAGCGCTGGCAGTAGCCGAACGCATTACTATGGCGCAGAGCAGTGGCGTTCAGGTCACAGCAATGCAAGAGAAGGGAGCTTGAGGCAGTTCGTGTCGCCGATGTTTCTCGGTATGCGAGGTAGCAGTGCCCATGTACAGGATTCGCTGTTGGCTGGGTGTGACCAAAAACACCTTGTGCCACCAGATGTCGAAAACGCAGTGGGAGCACGGTAAGCTTTGTTGAGGGGCCGTGTGGAAGTACTTAGACTTGTACAGCACGCTGGTCTCTCAATGGCCGAGGCCCAAGGGCGAAGGGAATTTGAGTGCATACAAAATGAACAGCCGCCAACGATTGGCCACACATCCTTGGGGCCAGGTCATTCATCCAAAGTTTTCCGTGAATGTCAAAATTTTCGCTTGTCGTACCAGTGCGATCCTCCACTCAGAGGTGGAGCTGTCAGTACAGCGCGGTGAAATTCTGATAGATGTTGCAGGGGCGTATGAGAGTTTGACAGTGTGGAGTCATGTGATCATTTTGTATTCAGAAAGTCACCCGGCCGGCTTCGGCATGGCAGATTCCTTGGAGCAAAAAAGGAGATCGCAATGTTACATCGTACAGAGGTGTGAATAGTTTGCAGCTGACTGCTGCGCATTTGTTTAAAATACCTTCGTGGACAAACTGTAGCCTTTGAGGGTCTGTGGTGTGAAATTACATGGATGTGAAATTACACTAGAAAAGGGCCAACAGTTTGTTTCTGGGGGTTTTCTTCTCGAAGCTTTGAAGCGAGCTCTATTGAATTGTATCTAGAGGGCCGACAGTGTGATCCTCAACTCAGAGGTGGAGCTGCGAGTAGAGTGTGGTGAAATTCTGATAGATGTTGCAGGGGCGTATGAGAGTTTGACAGTGTGGGGTCATGTAATCATTTTGTGTTCAGAAAGTCACCCGGCCGGCTCCGGCATGGCAGATTCCTTGGAGCAAACAAGGAGACGACATTGTTACATCGTACAGAGGTGTGAACAGTTTGCAGCTGACTGCTGCGCATTTGTTTCAAATACCTTCGTAGACAAACTGTGGCCTTTCAGGGTCTGTGGTGTGAAATTACATAGATGTGAAATTACACCAGAAAAGGGCAAACAGTTTGTTTCTGAGGGCTCCTCCACTCAGAGGTGGAGCTGCCAGTACAGCGCGGTGAAATTCTGATAGATGTTGCAGGGGCGTATGAGAGTTTGATAGTGTGGAGTCATGTGATCATTTTGTATTCAGAAAGTCACCCGGCTGGCTTTGGCATGGCAGATTCCTCTGGAGCAAAAAAGGAGACGGCAATGTTCTGTGCGTACTGGGTATCCAAGATGTTGATGATGTTAAAGATGTTCACCATCATGATGATGAAGATGACGATGAAGATCTAATACCGTTGGTACATGTCTGATCCCTAGTGCTTCGCTGATCAACCATTGATCGCGTTGATGGTGAGTTCGCTGCAAGGTGGCCGCGTCGCTGGTAAATTGTGGGGCGAAGCTATAAGGAAGTTGTGGGATATCATTGGTAGAGGGTGGAGTCGAAGCTGTTGCAGAAAGGCTCAGAAGGATTGCGTGCGAAGCGTGCTGGTGTAGCGGGCGCTGTGATGGCTGAAGATGATGCTTCGCACAGTGTTGTGGCCGGGAGTCCGGCGAAGAAGCGTCGCAGTAGCAATCCAACAGCTGTGGTCACTACTGCGGCTTCCATAGCGAAATTGGAGGACGTTGCGGAATACGGTTTGGTCAATGTTACCTGTTGTGTAGTGCAAGCAGGAGCTTTGAAGAAGGATGGAAAGGCGAGTTTGACGCTTGTGGTGGCAGATGGCTCTGGGATTGCGCAGGCAGTGCTTTGGGATGTCATGGCCACAAAGCACGGTGTTGCTCTGCAGACGGCTGTTGAGTCTGAGGAGGATGGGTGGCCTTCTGTGCGCTTGGAAATGTTTCAAGTCAAGACATTGTCTGCCAAGGTCGGCGACGTCAAGATCCTTCGTCTACAGTCCAGTGCTCGTAGCGGCATTGTGATGTTGGGTCGGGCGGCCGTCGTCGTGAAGCCGGACAGAATGGTGACACCAGAGTTGCGCTTGCTGGAGATGGCAAGAAGCCCATTCAAAGCTCACATCAAAGGAGTGATCATCGAGGTAGGCGAGTTGGGCGAAGCCGGGTCTGGCGCTGCTATGCGCAGTGTGACCATTGCTGCAGCTGATGGTGTTTACCTGCGTCTGAAAGTTCATGGCGACCAAGCGGGAGATCCTTTGTGGGAAGTTGGCCAACCTTGCTTCTTGTTTTATCTGGATGTGCCTGCTGCGAAGCGTGATGGGTCGGTAACAGCTTTCATGTGGTCTGATTCCTACATTCTGACTGCAGGAGCAAAGCTTCCGCAGACTGACCTCTATGTTTTGAAACATGAGGTGCAGTTGATGTAAAGCCGTTCGCATGTCATCCGATGTTTGCAGCTGACTGCTGCGCATTTGTTTCAAATGCCTTCGTGGACAAACTGTGGCCTTCGGAAGTCTGTGGCGTGAAATTACATGGATGTGAAATTGCACCAAAAAAGGGCAAATAGTTTGTTTCTGGGGGCTTTCTTCTTGAAGCTTTGAAGCGATCAGAGGCGGAGCTGCTAGTACAGTGCGGTGAAATTCTGATAGATGTTGTAGGGATGTATGAGAGTGTGACAGTGTGAAGTCATGTGCATGTGATCATTTTGTGCTCAGAAAGTCACCCGGCCGGCTCCGGCATGGCAGATTCCTCTGGAGCAAAAAAGGAGACGGCAATGTTGTGTGCGTACTGGGTAGGAGGGAAGAAGGGAGTCGAGTGACTGGCAAGATTCAGCTGATATGATATGCGCAAACAGGGTCCAAGTGCAGCAAATATGAGCGAATGCCATCTCACCACAGATGCTTCTTCTTTTCATATTCTCTAAACATTTATATTCTCTGTGCATGTGATCATTTTGTGTTCAGAAAGTCACCCGGCCGGCTCCGGCATGGCAGATTCCTCTGGAGCAAAAAAGGAGACGGCAATGTTGTGTGCGTACTGGGTAGGAGGGAAGAAGGGAGTCGAGTGACTGGCAAGATTCAGCTGATATGATATGCGCAAACAGGGTCCAAGTGCAGCAAATATGAGCGAATGCCATCTCACCACAGATGCTTCTTCTTTTCATATTCTCTAAACATTTATATTCTCAGAGGTCTAGAGTCCAAGTGCCAGTTTGGTTTTGAGCTCTTGCGACTCGTGAGGCAGATTCTACCGACGACTTGCCTTCTACAAGAAGTGTCATTGTCCGGTGCTTCCGGAGTGATCTTCCGAGAACTAAGACGCTCAGATACAATGTCAACAATAGATTGCATAGGTGTTCGGGTAGGAGAATGTCGGAAAGTAGATCGATTTGTCGTAACTGAAAGTGGCTTTTTTTAGTTGTTTGTGCGACCGCTTGAAGAGCAAAAAAGACACTTTGTTTGTGCAAGCGTTTAAGGAGCAAAAAAGACACGGTGGAAAGAATATGATTATGAGAATACTAGTTGACATGTGCGTAACTAGCAATATTTCAAAGTGACTTTTTATTGTTTTTTTGGCATGGTCTGAAGAGTAAAAAAGACACTTTGAACAAACCTCTCTTTCCTGTCTGTTTCCCGCAAGGCTGATTTATGGTTGCGCAGTGGCTGTTTAGTGGCTGACTGATGATGAATGGGTGATATTATTCTAAACCTTCGGTTATGATGACATTTGTCCGTTCTAGCAATGCCACCAAGCAGGGTGCGTTTGCCAGCAAGGCAGTACCTGAACTGGGGTATTAGTTAGCTGGATTTCGATATACGCAGTTATTGTGCAAGCGGTGACACGTTTGGGAAAGCTGCTGTTTTGGATGAATATGATCATAACCCCAAGAAAATTGCAACAAGTAATATCTGTTGGGCAACCAGACTGGGGATAACCTCTCTGCGTCTTCAGCTGCCCGCAGCGTTGACGTGTTGTCTTTTGCAGGTCATAAAAAGCAAAAAATGAGATTGTGGATGATTGGATTCGACGCGGGACGACTTGGTTCCCTCCTCTGGTAGTTCTTTGTCAATCTGAACCCGAATCAAATGGTCATGAAAAAGTAAATGTACTTTTCCAATGTATGTAGTGGGAATCACATCCGTGACATTGAACCATGAACCGGTACATATGTATATTTTTAGATAGGTACAGTAGTTGCTTGAGGATGACTTGGTTGATGAGTTTTATGAATCATGGGCGCAGCATTCCAAACCTGGAGTTATGGGGATATGTTCAATCGATAATTTTTGATAAGTCATCAGGATTCCTTATAGAGTTCGGTTATACTGACTTGTTGTTAACCATGAGTTGGTTGAGTATACTTTTCACTGTCAACTGTCGTAACCATAAGGGCGTTTTTGATCCAGCATTGTCAGGCGTGATTGCCCACGATTATGGGATACTTTAGGCTATGTTTCACCAGGATTAGGTATGATTGCCGTGACAACAACAAAATGAATAGTAGCAGGAGCAACAACGATAGGAATCGTTGGAGGGTTTCTGTTGACTACTCAACAAAGGGGTAGTGTTGGATCATGGGGCGAAGCTGCGTCGTTTGTTCTGCCTCGTGCGGCGCGGATTCGGTGGTGCTGGATGATAAGCAGTGTCAAGGCAGCATGTTTTGTTGGCGTGTGGGTGTTATGGAAAGTGGTTTTTCAGAAAAAGATGTATCGGAGATCATGTTTTGAATATGGTTGTAACGGAACCAGTACTTTTGTGCTGAGAATGTGTGTTTCGGACCTTGTTTGCAGCATTGAGCAGACTGAGGGCGTGGAAGAAGAAACTCACCAAGAAGGATTTTTTGATTGCAGCGTTCAAGGTTTTTGGAAACCGTACATCTTGGAAGAATAGACTTGAAATGTCAACCGTCGTTAGGAACATAAACTTCAAAATTCATATGTGTAGGTCTCGCCTGCATGTCACCCTGAGGTTGGAGATTCTGAACAAGGTTGGGCTGGTCAGAGCCTTCCGTGGCGCAGCGCGTTTATGTAAAGCATGCCATGGATTGCGCCATCTGAACGTGCGCTATCGGGACTATTTATACAAATGGATTGGCGTTGCGGGGCGTCAAATTTTGATCGAACTGTGTGCAAACAATAATCTTGATGTGGTGGCGTACTTGAATTTGAGCAGGAATAGGAGTTAGTTAATGAAGAGTAGTATTCTGACACTTTTGTGTGCATTTAGTTATCAAAAGTGTTGGAAAAGAGGCAGTGCAGGCATTGTGTGACGAATCGTGATCTGCAAGTAAGCGATGGAGCCGAGCGTCAACTTAATGTCTGAGGCTCTCAACGTTGTGGGCAAGCGTTTGTATGGCGCGGGTTGGCGACCAAAGTGTCGTGGAGTGGTAGCGCAAGGCTTCCACAAGTGACTGGATCCGATGACTTTTTGTCTGTGTGTTGTGATTTAGGTTCATATGTTGTTGAAAGAAAAGGTCGAAAAAGGTGGCGGTAAGCATGTATATACCTTGTTCGTGATAACGTTGTTTATGCGTTGGTCTCCAGTTCCTGTAGAATTTAGTCTTATGTTCATAGTAAGATTTAGTAAGTAATGACTTGTATTTGAGTATTAGCTATTTTGGTGGGTGTTAACAAGCAAGGAATGGTGACCATTTTTCCTTGCATGAGTCCCTACAGCGAATGTAGTGAGTTGCCATGAACGTGTGTTCCGGAAGTGGCTAAGGCAACGGCATGGTGCTCCAATCCCGGCCCTTGATCGAATGTCACTGATGTTATATTCCAGATGTAAAGGGCTGGTTGCAACGGAGCAACTCTTCCAGGTATTGCGTCTTGGCAGGATGTGAATGATTGTGAATGATGAATAACAAAAAGTCAGCAGATGCAAGATCAGTTAATTCTTTGGATAAGCGATGTTGTGGCAAGATCATATGAACAGTTCATTGGTCTAAGGTGGGCAAGATCTGTGTGTTTTGACGGGTCGTTGTATTTGGCCTTTGATTCTGTGTGGCAGAAGCGCTATCAGACGACATTTTCCCTTGAAGCATTCTTGAGAGGCGAGATAAGGGATTGTATGGGGAGTGATGCAAGTTTGGCACTGGAAGAGGTGATTGTAGGCTTTCGAGTCCAGGGCATAAACATGTGGATGACTTAGAAGGAAAGTCAAGATGTGTTTAGCGTTGGAAGCTTTTGAGAACACAGCAAAAACATGCAGTACACACAAATCATTTCTTCCAAAAGAAAGTTGCGTCTTTCATGCGTGGTCGCGCATCGCTCCAGTGACAAGGCGACTCTTGCCACTCCCATTGTGTAGGCCGAGAGACTTCTGCCGCGATTTTGGCAGAGCTTCGGCCCAGGGCGTTTGTCAGCAGCGGGTATGGAGCCCGGGTGCTTCCCTGGAATGCGAGTGGCGGGGATGCAGTGCAAAATGGTCTTGCGTTTGTGGCTGGACATGCTACGAGGATCCGCTCGTTCGTGCGGTCACTGGGGCGATGCGGGACGACGCAGGAAGTACTGGATTTCTTGGCTGAAAAGAAATTCGGGAAAAAATTGCGTTTTGGCTTAGCTTGATGCCGCGTTTTTTTTGTGCTGTGTAGTGCATGTGACAATGCAAATCGCAAGAATGATATGGATGCAAAACTGTTTGAAAGACAGTGTTGGACAAATACACAAGGGGCCAATGAAACGTATATTCTGGTGGCTGCCAAGGTTTCGCACCATTATCGCGCGAGATGTTGCTATTCTTGGACTAGCTGCTTATAATGCGAACAACGACCGGGGCTTAGGAGAAAACAGTGAGGCTGGCTGGGAAGCTATGAGAGCTGGCAGCGTTCTTACGTTTCCAATGTTTGGACACGCTGTGGAGTTCAAGCCGCATTAGCGGTTGAGGTGTGCAAAGTTCGTGGTAGTGAGTACGAGTGTACTGATGATATTGTCTCATGATTTATAGCTTTGCCCGATTCGCGGCTAAAAGTTCTGTTTGAAATCAAGAATAGTGATGGGATGAGTAGCTTAAGCAGAGGGTGCTGGTCAAGGGCACTTTGGCACCGGACAGCGTGAATGTGTGTTTGATGAAGGCCAAATGGTATATTGAAAACGTGTACAAATTCCAAAATGTGTTTTTGCTTCAATTTGCATGTTGTTGGGAACAGGGCGAAAAAGGTAGTATGTGCATCTAAGGTAAAGGATGCTGAAGAACTTCTTGGACCAGAAGCTGCGTCTTTGATGCCTGAGCTGAATTTGCAAGGCGTCGCTCATTATTTCTGTGACAAACGCCAGCAGGAAAATAGATCTGGTAGCTTGGTGCAAATATTCGTTCAGTCAAACACGAGCTCTGAATGAGTTGTGAACATCAAAAACGTTGGCAACCAGAGGATGTATTGACAGGTTGCGCCCTATATTGGTTTGTAGATTCCAACACCATTTTGTGTATGCATTTTTGAGGCACAAAGCGACCCCGAAAACGACGAAGCACAAAAGCGTATCGAGAAGCCTTTCGTCGGAGCCTTCCGTTGTTGCTTCGACCAGGACGGTGGGGAGTGTACATCCCTTGTGTAGCAGTTATCGCGTCATGGATTGATAGGAGCAATTCGACAAGCAGCGATGCTGTTGAAAGAAGCAGATAAAGACGAGCAGCCGATGAGTTCCACGGCTCAAGAATGGGTATACTGAACATGTGCGAGTTGTAGCGCTGTGTACGGGTTTTGGGGCGGCATATCAATTGGGTTGTCTGAAGGTTGTTGCGGCATGGAGCATGGCGCCGCGAACTTTTGCCGAGTTTGTGGATCCTGCCTGTTGTGTGTCTGGATTGCGCGGTGGGATCGGAACATGGGTGTTGCGTTAGGTTGTGATAGGGTTAACAAAGCGTTTGATACACCAAGATAGGTTTTGAAGTCAGTGTCTCGACTGAAAAAAAGTATTGATTAGACGCGTAATTGTTAGAGACCTTGGTTGCCCGTTTACGGTTTGATGAATACAACAAGATGTTATGTAAGTAGATTGCCAGTCAAGTTTCAGAAATCATTCTCCATAAATGGGACAAGTACCTGTCTAAATATGTCCGGTTATAGTTTTTTGAAGCATATTGACTTGATAATAATCAAAAAGAAGTATCAGTTTTCCATACATCTGGTCTTGTGCTTCTTTTTTGTTCTTGGTTTTGCTGTACTTGTACATGCTGTTGTTTCTTTCTGCCTTGCTTTCCAATCTGATGTGCGGCCTGGCCTCTGTTTCTGGAAACCTGGAATTGCTTTTCACGACTCTCATGATCGCGTTTTTGCAGAGCTCAGGAGCGGCAGACAACTGGTTTCATGTCGCAGTTAAACCTGCGCCTACAGTGCCATTGGTGCAAGATGTGCAAGATGTCGGCGAGGCGCGGAAATAGTGACAACGCAAGATGGGGAAATGTAGGTGAAGATAGTAAGAAAAAAAGACACTTTGGAAAGAATGTGATTCTGAGGATGCTAGTTGCCATGTGCATAACTAGCAATTTTTTAAAGTGACTTTTTATTGTTTTTTTGGCATGTTCTGAAAAGTAAAAAAGACACTTTGAACAAACCCTTCTTTCCTGTTTGTTTCTCGTACTCAACGCTGATTTATGGTTGCGCAATGACTGTTTAGTGGCTGATTGATGATTAATGGGCGATACTGTTTTAAACCTTCGGTTATGATGACATTTGTCAATTGATAATCCCCCCAAAATCAACATGACCCCTTGTAGTAGTAGGCTATGTTGCCTATAACGCTGATGATGATGATGATGATGATGGTGATGATGATGAAGACATGCCTGGAATGGCTTTAGGGGGACCCAACACAGTATTGAAGCATGATGGTGAGATCAGTTATGTATGGGTAAAGTTGCACAATATCACATTAGAATCAATACATAATAAATGCGTTAAGTGTCAGATGTTCGAGTAGGAGAAAGTCGGAAATTAGATTGATTTGTCGTAACTGAAAGTGACTTTTTTTAGTTGTTTGTGCGACCGCTTCAAGAGCAAAAAAGACACTTTGCTTTGTGCAAGCGTTTAAGGAGCAAAAAAGACATCTTGGAAAGAATGTGGTTATGAGGATACTAGTTGACATGTGCGTAACTAGCAATATTTCAAAGTGACTTTTTATTGTTTTTTTAGTATGTTCTGAAGAGTCAAAAAGACACTTTGAACAAAAACCTTTTTCGTGTCTGTTTCTCGCACTCAAGGCTGAGTTATGGTTGTGCAGTGGCTGTTTAGTGGCTGACTGATGATTAATGGGTAATACTATTCTAAACCTTCGGTTATGATGAATGGTTTAGTTGTAGGGTTGAAAGGTGGTTAATAGCCAAGGATGGTGGTTCATTTTGGTGATTATTGGTAGCCAATAATGGTAAAATGACCGTTGATGGTCTTTAAATAACGGTTACTGATGATGGTTAATGATATTTCAACATCACGTGCTTGCTTGCAGACGCCCCTCTGAAACATACATTTGTGACAGTCAGCCAAACAAAATCTTGGCTGATCATTACCAATAGTTAATTTTTTCGTGTGTGTTGCTGCTTTTTCCCATTCTTTTCCTCGTAGACCCAGGATGAATTGAACAAGGCCACGACTAGGACTATCTAACTATCTTCTTTGATCAATTCCTTGATTAACTCATCGACCTTGGTGATCAGTTTAAAATTATCAATGCATGGAACCTATGAGGTGGTTTCTCAAGCAATAGGTTCGGGAACCCCAGAAATGCCTGATTTATGGCTGCTATAAATGGTCAATATCTCAAGCCATAGGGAACCCCAGAAATCGATGGATTTCTTGTTCTCAATAGTCAACATCAAGGATGACACCTGGGGGTACCCCCCTTGTGAGAAACCACCATGACCTAAAATTCATAGAACCGGTGGAAGAAACCGATCTCTGAACCGCACGTGCCCTCAAACACATTCTGCTGCCAGGAGCATCAAGGTGATTTGCGACGGTACAAGGCGCATCATGTGGCTGATTAACCACTGGTTGATGGGAGCATGGTAATAAGGGTGTTTCTCAAGATAAGGGTACCCCAAAAATGGATACAAATGGATAAACATGATGGATTTATTACTATAGATTGTTAATACTGGGTGATTCGATGTGATTTGGAGGGTTTCCTATTTTGAGAAATCACCATACGACTGTGGTTGATGATACGGTCTGACGATGTGATGTTGGCGGATCCTATATACATGATGATATCAACTTGACCAGCTACAAACAATTGATGAGAAGGTGTACCATTTGACTTGCTGTTGTTGATATCAGTTGACTGATGATGTAGGATATACAGGACAATTCAAGACAATCTTCCAAAACCATATCCGAGGTTGACTGAACATTGGAACTGATAGTTACAGATTTCCACAGATGACGAATGCCATGTTGGACCGGACACTCTATGTTCTAACCAGGCGAATCTCATGGACGAATCGGTACCCTGGTCATGTGGAGCCATCCCGGGATGGTCGGCAGCCAGCCTCAGAGCCGATCCCCGCAATGAGCGCAGTTGTTTGGCCATTGGGGACCACAACAGCTGCTAAGATCGTTGGGTAAGCAGCTTCGGACTCTTGCTACCATCATCATCATCATGAATCATGAATCCACCATCATCATTTTCTTCATCAACCAGAGATACCAGCTATCTAACTAACAGTTATGTCGCCTACTATTAGTAAGTCATCTCTTTTACTTGACCATTCAGCCACCACCACGACCCAAAGCTTCCCAGCTGACCGCTGCTAGGCCAAGCCCGGGGACCGCGTGCAAGTCATCGGCGTCTACCGATCCTTTCCGCCACCCTTGCAGGAGCCCAGAGCGCACGCGCTTGCGCTGTGGTTGATCCAAGTCATGGGAGATCCAGCTGTTGATGGGAACCGACAACTAATAAGAGTGATGAGTGGTCATGATATATAGACTACAACTATTGTGGTTGACAATAGGGAATTGTAATCGACTAAGTGTATGATATGACCAACAACAGATGCATTTGTTGTTCCCCACCAGGCAGCAGCTCACCATTTCGTTTCGCAAGCGGAATTTCCAGGACTTCACGGATGGAGTCTTTCCAGCGAAGTTGGTCGCAAGGTCAGATTCAGAGGCCTCCCGTAGATGGGAAAACTTGGCTCAAGAATCATCAGATTTTTGACGGGAAAATCTGTGTAAACCCTTCAAAAATACCTTGGAAAACGGTTGCGTTATCCATGGTTCACGGGGTTGATGACTAGTGGATGTTAGAGATGGTTCATGGTTGAGACAGTAACAGGGGCTATAAATTTCATGATTTTGACAACCGCATTCCAAAACACAGCTGGACATACCAATTCTAAGAGGCTTACGAAGGGGTGGAGGGTTGGAGATGATTGTGGTGACAAGGTCATTTACGTCTTTTAATGGGTACCAATGGTTATTCATATCTAGATTTTGATATCCGATGTAAAGGTCCTATAGAAATTACAACCGGCACAGTCAATAATCATTGATGAACCATCAATAGTGATTCGATTCACCATCAGCCATTCGGAAATCGTTGTTGTAATGACCTGCGATTCATCGTTCATGAATCATCCATTAATCATCCATTTGCCACAGATTTTCCGCATGTTTTCGTGCTTTGGCTAAGCTACAGCTGGGTTTTGCAGGCAGTTTGGCCATGGAGTTCTTCAAGGAGCAGCTGGGCCTCAAGTTGCTGACGGTGTAGGAACCTCTAAGAGGCGCGCCATTTTTGCTTTCCGTGGGGTCTCGAGATGAAGATGTTGGGAGAAGGGAAGAAACTGAGGGCACCAGTGTGTCCAGTGTTAGTAGGAGATGTCGGTAGGAGATATTACTGGTAACTCAGGCAGCGAAGATGAATCTTTGGAAGAAAAACGAGGACTTTGCTTTAGTGGTGACCTGGAAAACTGCCAACGGCAGGGCATTCCTTATCCGAGTCACAGCTACTTAAGGAAGAAATTGGATCGCCTCAAAAATACCTTAAGCATCATCAACCTCCATTATCGACCATAGATGATTTATCAATCGCAATTATCAACCACTATTTTCCTTACAAATCACTTCACCACCATTGCCGTGAGATATCAACCATCATTCTGTTTTTTCATAAGTTAGTTTAAATATTCAAAAACAGAACTATTATTCAGAAAGGAGGAAACTGTCCATGGCCTCCATGGACTCCACGTGTCGGCTCCATGGCTCCAGGCACCTCCCTTGAGGCGGTGCTGTTCAAAGCTGCGTGTCTGAAGTTCATCACGGTGCTGCGCAACATCCTCCCGGTGCCTGGACCTGGTAATTCACATGGTGCTGATGATAGTTGACCTCGGTGGAAAGATTTGGCTTGCTTAACGATGATTTATGGATGTTTATGGTGGTTGATAAGGGTGGCCAATATTGGTTGATAACAATTGTTGACTATGGTGGTCAGTGATTTGTTGACTATGGTGGTTGATGATGTGATTAATGGTGATTCATTGTAGTGGTCAATAATGTGGTTAACAATGTTCAATCTCCTCTTGATTATGGTCAATCAAGACTGGACCTTGATTGGAAGGGTCCGTGAATCGTGGTAGGTGAGCTTTAGTCGAACTGGGTTGCTACAGGGGTTCAGGCACGCTCCATGGACTCACAGCACTGATAATCCTCGATTCAGGATGGCTTGGGGATCCAACGTTCATGGGCAGCCAGAATAGTTTCTCTAAACCAATCAAGCAGAAGATTCAATTGTTTGCTTGCAGTCATGAATCATGGAAAAGTGATGGTACAGCGCCATAGCTGGTGTAGCGTCGCTCATTGGCTTCTTAGCGCGTCGTTGTTGGATTACAAGGGCTAGACAACAAAGGATAGTGGCTGATAGAATTCTTTCAATGGTGACACCACTCATGGAAGTAGAGTCGTTGGTACTGATTGAATGATCCACGGCTGTCACAACATGTGACAAATGATAATTGAGATGTGACATCTGAGTGATGATAATAGACATTAGGACATAAATCTGTTTAATAGTAGTACATGATGACTAATGATGGTACACATCTGCTTAGCAATAGTTCATCACATGATTACTCTCTGATACAGGCACAAGTTGGTGTTCATCATCATCATCATCATCATCATCATCATCATCATCATCATCAGCAGCAGCAGCAGCAGTATCGTCATCATCATCACTCTCAGGAGATTATGAAACCATCACACAATCAAATCCCATCCCGTGATAGCGCATGGCTTCTAAGGACGCGTGCCCAAAAATTGAGTGGTTTGAGTGGCTTCGCAGCGATCAACCGCGCCCAGGCGAATTCCAACATGTTCCAATTCAGTCATTTCAGCTGATCAGGCCCTTAGCTATAGCTGTTAAGCATCAGCAAACATAGTCCTTCACCATTCTGAAACCCAGTGAATTACCGTGATGAACCATCAACGTAAGTAGCATCGCAGCTGCTATAGATATAAACCAGCCTAAACTATAGTCATTCCTTTTTTTAACGCCTATCAAACTAGGTAATAGTGATAGATCATCAAAGCTATGAATTACATTTTGAACTTAATTAATTCATTTTTCAACTGGAGAACTGTCCTTAGGTCATAGCAGCGCTATGCCTCAATTCGTATCCATGAGTTGAACTGATGATTGGGATAATTTTTATCAATCATCATGGGTGAAGTCAAGCAGTGTTAGATTGAGTATCTTACGACTAGATGAATGGGTTGCAGTCAGAATGTGTTTTCTGGTAGCTAGAATAGACAGCAACCAACGAAACTCTGGTTGATTTACTCAATTGCTGGCTTGTCATGTTTCATTTTGTTATCCATGCGTTTGGATATATGCAACCAACGAAACACTAGGACTCATCTGAAAACGATCATTGTTGAACTCGCATATACATCTAAGTTGCGTAACCATCGAGAAACCATGAATTCAACGTCGCTGATTCATCATCCTTGATTGTGGGATTCGCATTCCGTAGCGGATCCGTTTCAACTCCGCAGTGAACTGCGGCAGGCTTCAGTGCAGGATCCGTCAGTGATTAGCGATCAATAGCTGAATTACGCGAAGCTGTTGATGAATGAGCAAACAGTCACTGTTTCTTTGCATGGTTCTGGATTTTTGGTCGAATATCCGAGATATCAGCCTAGAGATTTGCTGTAACGAATGTTGCAGTGTGAGTCAAATCAGAAGGTTTATTTGTTCTGCAAGAATAAGAGGAAGTTACCAGGTAGATTGTTTAGTACGTATGGTTTAAATAAGAAGTGTGAGTTATAGAATATATTCCATGTCATTCAGCAACTTGCTTCTCTTTGCCGTGCCTTGATGTCTGAACGCAAAATTGCGATGATGAGAGTCTGATAGCTATGGTTTCGATCATGGATGCAAAGTTGTTCGATGAAAAAGAGTCGAAGGGAGTGAGTGTGGAAGACTAGTGGAAGAAAAAACAGCTGTTCACATCGGTGACAGAGTCTTGTGACTTTTGAAATTTGAAAGTGAAAACTGCTGAAGGCATTTGGCCGTCATGTTGGATGTATATCACAGATTTAAGGTTTTGGTTGAACATACTAAATAGAAAGATCTTTGTTTGCGGCAATAGTATGTGTGCGTTGAGTACATCTCAGGTCACTCGTCGATGTGTTTTGCTATTGGAAGGATTTTTGTAGTAGCATTTTGGGAGCCATGTTGGGTGTAGACAGACAGATTTTTGAATTAGGCCAACCAAAAAGCAAGGACATGGAGGATACATGTTCGGCGTGCCGCGAGCAAAAAAAAAAAAGGACGGTTCATTGAATTTGTTTTTGCGTTGAGTTTAAAGCTAAGTGAACCGCGGGATCCGGGTCGATGTTGGCTATATATGTTGGGGCTCTCTTCTACCCCGCGTTGGGGGTAAATTGCTTTTGCTTTGAGCAGTTGCTGCTGTGGGCCACTTTGTAGTTACCATGTGTACCTCACATACATGCACATCAATCCAGAAAACCAGACTTCCCAAAAATCCAAAATCCGGGCCTTAGTGCTAAGGCCTGGATTTGAAAGGGTTGTTGGGCCTTACTTGGGTCCCTTTGGAAAGATGTTGAGCCTATTTTGGCCGGTTGGGAAGGATGTTGAGGCTATGTTGGGTCAGTTTTGGAGCCCTTGTTAGCTTTTTGTTGGACCATTTTCCAATCCCAACTCAAATCAGTTGGGTTGGGATTCGTTTGGGGGGCGTTGTTGGGCCTTAGCTGGGCCCATTTTGAAAGATGTTGGGTTTATTTGGGCCGATTGGGAGGCTATGTTGACTCCGTTTGAGGCTCTTGTTGGCGTTTCCAAAGGTCCAAAATCCGGGCCTTAGTGCTAAGGCCTGGATTTGAAAGGGTTGTTGGGCCTTAGTTGGGGCCACTTGGAAGGATGTTGCGCCTATTTTGGCTGGTTGGGAAGGATATTCTCAATTTCTGAGCAACTTGTGAAGCTGGGGAAGAAGCACGTACAGGTTGTCTTCAAACACAAATCGCTTCCAGTGCGAGACAATGCATTGATGGAGCGTGCTTGGCTGTGGTAAGGTGTATATATACTAGTTTCATCGTAGCTGCGCGTTCTGAATCGACACATCTGACAGAAGCAGCGCGCGCTATTCTTGATACCTAGACACAACAGTAGTAGACCCAACACGAGCTTTCGTGTACTGACGACGACGATATTGGGAACAAAGCGCGCGGTCATATTCCTGTAGTGTTCGGAGTTTTCTGAAATATTGCATCTTGTGGGCGTTGCTAAGATGCATGCATACGATCCCTAAAAATCGGTCCCCAAATGGAGGCCCAAAAGTTCTGAAATGGAAGTCTAATAATGAAGAACAAACAGTCGTAGAAAAACTTTGCCAAAACGATGTTTTTGTAGAAATTTATATTTGAGAATTTTTGTCTTGGTATTCATGGGTTGGTTGAGGCACTACTACTTCACTACCTTCTAGTGAGTGGGATCTTGCGAACAAATGTCTATGAAAAAATTTACGGCCAGGGGCCAAAACCATTTGAGCACTATGACTATATGGACTTGTAACTACTCCTCATGGGTTCAACTAACTAGCGTTGGGCGTCGATCTTGTTGGAAGGAAAGATTTTTTGTTCGACATCGATCATTGTTGCAGACTTTGGCTTCCCAGCGTCGTAGTTCGATTCGCGACGGGGTGGGGAGCCACTGCCGCGGCCGGGGGACATCGTGGGCGTCCAAGTCAAAAGAAATTGTGGTGTTTGATGGTGCTTGCATATATACTACTACTATTGTGCGTTCCTTTTTTCTCATGCCCTTCAGGTATCAACTTTGAAGACCTCCTGCTGGTCAAAACCCCCGGAACGCTTTCAGTCTAGAACTTATTTGACTAACTGCAAATCGTAAACAATTTTGCGCTGCATGCTTTATCTTAGGTCAATGGCCCCGGTGAGCCAGAATCACCCCCAGGCCCTGGCGAGCCATAATCGCCTTCAGGCTTCGGCGAGCCATAATCGTCCCCAGGCCCTGGCGAGCCACAATCGTCCCCAGGCCCAGACGAGCCAAAATCGTCGTGAAAATCTTTTCACGGGCATTTCTTTGCAAGGGTCCATTGATTGCAGAAAACTCCCAGCACTACAAGAATGTGATCGCGTTCTTTGTTCCCAATGCCGTCGTCGTCGGTATGCGAAGGCTTGTATTGGGTCTACTACTGTTGTGTCTCGGTTTCAGGAATGGTGCGTGCCGTTTCTCGCAGATGTGCCGATTCAGAATGCTGCAGCCACGATGAAACTAGTATATATACATCTTACAGGTTTTCTAGGCAGCCAAGCACGCTCCATCAATGCATTGTCTCGCACTGGAAGCGATTTGTGTTTGAAGACAACCTGTACGTGCTTCGTCGCGGCGCAGGTAGGTATGCATCAGGGTCGCAGCGCGCCTAGCGTTTCGCAGCAGAGAAGTAACAATGTCACCCGTAGGGTAAAGTACACAAATAAGAAAGAGAAACGTCGAAAAACACAAACACAAACAAACAAGAACAACAGGTGTAGAAAAGGTTCGAGTACCAACGCCGTTCATAAGGATAAATCAGCAAGTCCTTCATGTAAACGTATGAATCCTTCTACGGGCTCTCCCCTGCAACGCTCAAAGCGTTGCAAACCGACAGTGTCCAAAATATTGTTGCCGTGCCGTAAGATTGGGGGACGACGGTATGAACGCGCAAAAAGAAGAAAACATGGCATATGCAGATGCAGAGATCAGACAAAAATGGCAAACCTATCTATGATGCGCATGCGTCCTCGTGCAAACATCAAACTTGTTGTCCAAAGAAAGAAAAAAAACGATTTGAATACAAGCGCAGCAGGGACGAAATATAAGCATCCATTCCAAGGCAAGATATTAAGTCCACGGCAGGAATCGACTGGGCGCAGGCTCTTACGTGAAGAGCTGGCGGATTTGCAGGTTGTCTATGTTCAGAAGCAGAATAATACAGTATTGACATGTAAAGATAGTAGCTATAACGCGGTCTCATGGGACACAGCGCAACTAAGTCATGCAGCTTGTAGGCAAAAAACATGTCGACGTTGTGGAAATGGAAGTACAACTACATTGCATGTGAACCTAAATGCTGTATCGGGAGAAATGGACCAAAAGTGGAAGAATCACGAATGTGTATGTAATACTGTATCCAAACTGCAGGGTGGCGGCTATAATGTTGAAACACTGGTTTGTTTTATATGCCTTGCTTTCAAACCTGCGTATGTGCCAAGACAGCTCGGGAATGAATTTGTGACAGAGTGCCAGACATGTCATCGCAGAGTTTGCAATCAACATGGTCTGTGGGAAATAAACCGTTTCCATTGCTGTCAGTGCCATGCAAATGACGATGACCTGTTGGCCATAGTGAACACTACTTTTGCTATTAGGTGCATAGCGCCAGCTTTCCGCAAACAACTACTATTGCAAGATCAGCAGAGTTTCGAACAATTTGCCCTAGAAGTTGCGGTTATGAAGCAACCCACAATGGCAACAGCAGGCTGCAGTAAGCGACATGGAGTTGCCGTTGATTTGGAAGAAGCACGACGACTGATTGCGGGAGCGTTGTTGTCACGAACCCAAGATCCCGACATGGCAAGCGCAATTCTACAACAAGAGTGGGTGCGAACGTGGAATGGTTTTCACGAACTTGAAGACGATGTTACCGATGAAAAATGTCTGGAGCTTGCCGAGCGTATCTATGCTATTGGGCAACAAAATTGGGTAGCGCCAGTCTTGACTGACAGCGCAGCTTTAGAAAAACTAGCGGAGCAGGGCTTTCAACTTGTACGAGCTCAATCTCATGGCAAGAACAATTGTCTCATTGATTCCTTGATGCTTTGTCTGTGCAAAGCCAATATTTTACCAACAGAATTGCTGACGGACAGCGCTACCCGAAAAAATATATCTTGTGCTTGCCGACAACATTTGATGCAGCTCTTTGGGGACAGCATCGCTCCAGGGAACGATGCAATATATCCGTTTCTGGATGCTCTGACTCATGGACCTGCGTGCGTGCGATACCTGCTGGTGCATTTCCGCGCAGTGCTGCTAGGGCAAGCAGTTTTGCATGTGCATGATCGACGCGGGAACGAAGTTTGCCACGAGTTTCGCGTTAGGGCCACCGCAGGGGAAACCGCGGCGACGCATCTACACCTTTACAACTATACGTTTACAAACGGGGATGGCTATCATTTTGATTCTTTGATTCCATCGGCCAGAGCAAGGAGTCCGGGCTCAGTTCAAGTGACAGCGGGCGCAAGAGTAGCAGCGCGAAACGCGAAAGAATCGAATGAAACAAGCAATGCAGACAAACGCGCAGTGGGAACCAAGCAGCAACTAAAGACGGACCGTGGTTGTGCAGTGCAAAATTTGAACAACTTGCCTTGGCTGCCGTCTGGGTGGCAACTCTTGTTTTCAGAATCGCTAGACCCAGTCGTGTCTTTGCTACATGCGTTGCTATGGAATTTGTTGGTACATAGAATTATTACAGTGCCACGGCCTTTGTCAGCGCAAGATCGTTCCAATCTTTGTGAGCACGTGGCGCTACAAATACAACTCGACAGAACATTACTCCAACAGGATTTTCAAAACTGTTTGTATGCTAGTTTAGATGCGTTCTGTGCTGCTTTGGACAGTGATGCACAAGGCACGCCCAGCGTGTGGATTTACCTCTACACAAGAAATACGCTCATGTTTGATGAGCCAACAAGGACTTATGTGATAGGCAATGCAAACAGTGTAATAGCACCAATCTGTCGTATTCTATTGACCGAGGTGGGTTTATACGCGGCGGCGCTTCCTACAGAGTGTCTGCCGGACATAGCGCCCAGTCAAGCAACAGCTTGCGTAGAGCCATTGTTGTCGCCACTGTTGGACAACATTCCACGCGCAAAAGGGTGCCATCCTGTTGATGAGAAAGAATTGCCGTCACCGCAGGCGACTGCGTGCCCGCAACAAGTGCAAAACATTTTGGGTAGATTTCTGGCGCGCCGAGGTGCCGAAGTGACTGTGAATATCATAGATGCTATGGAAGTGTTGGCGCTCGCCGATGACGCTGCAGCACTTGGCCTCAAATTGCATACGTTATTACAAGCTGGTTTACCCCATGCAGATTCAGGTATCGTTGCCATGCGTCGCCTTGTCGATGCTTGGCGCGGTTTCTATGCATGTTGCACGCAGGGATCAGGAAAAGCGTTAGGAAAGAAACCCGAGAAAAATTTAGCCGCCGAAAAGATGGAAACGGAAATTGCCGTGGCGCCTTCCTTGGAAACAAAATATAAAACCGCCTCGCAAAAAGAAACGACAAACGCGAAGAGAAAACGAAGCAAGACCGCGGCAAGCGTGAAGGTGGAAACAAGAACAGAAAAGAAACGACGAAAAGACCTTGTGCCAGAGGGTCAAACAGATGAGGTAGCGACGCAGAAATTCATCCCGCACTCTCAAGACCATTTGGAAGAAGGACCGCCGCTTGATGAAGTGTATCCTCTACAAGTGTGGTCATGCGAGGCAGGAAATCAGGATCCCCGGGCGTTGCGAGAAACAAAAATTCAGGCAGCGACAGAAGAATTGACAGCAATGCCCCTTTGGCCAACACGGTTTCAAGACACTATCGGTCAACGGCGCGCGCATCAATTGCCTGCGCAGCACTGCGCTTTTAAAGGATGCGCGGAAGAATTCACCTCAGAGCTCGCCTTAAAAACACACATTTGTAGCGAGCACCGGGAACTTCTGCGTTCGGTGATGCCGCGTCCTGTGACCGATGAAGGTTTATATCAAACATATTTGGAACTTTTGACAGCCCGATGCCAACAAGGAGCGCCAGTGGCCAACGCATCCTTGGATCGCCGTTGTTTATATCATTTTCGTTTCAATATGCTGGATGAGGGGATTGTAGAAACGATTTGTTTTGTGTGTGCCCGACGATTTCCTTTCATAAGAGGGAGCGCAAACAATCATATATCTTGGGTGACTGTGGGACGCGCCGATCGCTTATTCGGCCTCGCGCTGGAGACTGTGGACAAAGTGTTGGGGGTGGCTACCTACAAGCAGAAGTATCTGGAGCCATTACCTGCTGATGCCCGTAGAGCGTTTGAAACGGAATTGGATGCGTGGACCTGTGAAATTGAAAGCGCCGAGGGTTCTACGAAAATCGTTTGTTGTCCCGAGGACAAAATCTGCCACGGACGGCCGAAATGTACGCTAAAACGCCTGTGTAAGAAATGTATTGTGCCAATGTGTGTGACGTGCAAGTCCGAACTCATCCGGCACGGTCGAAAACCTGCCGAAGCTTTGAGTAATGACATGGTTGTCGGGTATCCGCCGCGCGAACTGTATGTTCAAACTTGCACGGTCTTAGAATTGTTGACTGCTAGCCCATGCATGACAGCATTGACGTGTTTTAGCATCGAATGGCGGTACCTCCATGACCGTGCCCTGGGACAGGATGCTTTCATGAATCGGAACCGTTTGTGCGCCAAAGGCTGCGCAACAACTTTTCCTCTTCCGTGGGAAGATCTTTTGACAGAACTTCAGCGCATGGATAACTTAGGATCTTCCAGCACTTCGTGCTTGTTGCCGCATCTCGGGAAAGCCTTAGCAGAACGGGTTGCTGTCATGATCAAAATTGGGAAAAAGGATGACCAAGCAGAAGCGCGACAGAAAATCATCCATCAAGCTGTAGTTCGGCGTCGCGTCGTCGTCGGCCTTATCGCAGCGATGGTCGCGCGCAAGCATCCTGCGTATGCAGGCGTGAACATGGCAAGTGTAGAGGAGCGAGCCCAATCCCTACCGGTCGAGGACATTCCGCCTGAAGTCGTAGCAATCCTTACCAATGACGGCAGCTTGGAACGCGTGCAGCGACAGAAAGCAGCAGCGCCTGTAAACGATCAACTGACGCCGGAACAGGCGAGGCGGGAATTCACCCGCATGCTGAAGCCAAATGCGATTGTGCTCGAGAAGACGTCTGGCGGTTTCCACGATGTCAATGCAAAACACGTTTCCACATTGGAGACGGTTGTTGAACAAACGACACCGGTCGCGCAAACAGACTTGCAACAAATAACGCTCTACACCGGTACAAAATTGTTGGATCAATTTCAACCTTGTTATTTTGCGCTCGCCTTCCCATTTGTGTTTCCATATGGTCTAGGCATGCCAGACCCTCCGCAGTGGAGCGGTCGCACGCGGCCTCGGCGCGCCGAAGACGAGCCATATGTGGAACTAGCGCCGTGGGTTCGTGCCATGGCCCGTCGAGTTGAGGCGCAGATCAACCGCGATTGGGTGTTTGGCTTTACGTCCTGGAACCTCTTATTTCGTTCCGCCTTGAATTTGTCTCGCACGACGGAGAGTTATGCGCAGACATTTTATGATGAGGACACACAGACTTGGGTGACGCCGACAGGGAAACACGTAGAGGCTGGAGCGAAGCAGCTGTTGTCTGCCTTAAAGGGTACATACATTGACGTCCAAGGCAAACCGCGGGCTGTCAAAGGAGATATCAGCAAGTTGCAGTATGTGCAAGGTCTGAAACCGATGGCCCGCAAACTTTTGCGCAACATGCGACACACAGCGCAAGGTCTGCCGGGCACACAAGAAGCACGTCGGCGCATGCGTTTTGAAATACAAGCCATGCGTATTCGGTACGGGGTCCCACTGTTCGTGACATTCACGCCAGATGAAAGTCACCAACTTCTCTTCGTCCGTCTGGCGCGTGTGCGCGCCAACGATCCTGTGCGCGCAGCAGGGATGATGCAAGATTTTCCGGCCGGCGATGCAAATTATCCTTCGCTTAATGGAACGCCTGATGGTTCCACGCCGTTTGAACGTACTTTTGCGCTGCCGCTAGCTTGGGCAGAACGACGCGAAATCATGGCGCGGGACCCGTTGGCGGCGGTGGACGGATTTCGCGTTCTAATGCTTCTTATGCTCAAGCACCTCTTTGGCGTGCGATGTTGCCCACGTTGTCCTGACTGCAATCAATTTCCAGGCCTAGTCCCATGCCAAGATTGGACAGGCAGTAGCGCAGCGCCGAATGGGGGAATTTTTGGGCGCGTCGAAGCTGTATATGTTTCTTTGGAAGCCCAAAAAAGTTGCGGCGCAAGCCACGGACATGCGCAAGTCTTCGTCCAGTGCTTGCATCAGCACACCCCTTTAGAAGAAATTTTTCATTTCACTGCTGAACAACTTGACGCACTGCGTATAGCCTACATCGCATACAATGCCCACGTTTGTCATGCAACATATGCCAACCAACCCGCTAGTGTTGTGCAAAAGAAAATTGTTACCGCAGAAGCCTCGTGGCCCGATCATGAGACAGACGATGTAATGACTACGTTTCCAACATATCAATTACGAGCGGCGCCCGTTGCAGATGATGATGAAATTTCGAAAGATGCTGTTTCCTGGTATGAGGAATATTTAGAGCAAGATGTTGTCAATCTCCAGGCTTTAAAACAACATCATTATCACCCATTCTGCGAATCATCCGGTGCGCGGGTTCCTTTGACAGGATGTCAAAAAAGCGATCGGCCTGGCGTATGTAAGAGTGATTTTCCTCGCGCAGCGTGGCTCTGTACCTCCGGTGAAATTCTCTGCCCTTGCCGATTGAAGGCGCACGAAATGCCTCTAACCGGTCGGAAGAACCGATTAGGCGCATTGCATGGACCATACGGCAACGAATGGCTGAATCCATGTGCTCCAGCTATGTTGGCCGGCTTACGCGGTGCGAACTGTGACGTGCAAATACCCTACCGTCTTCCATACAAATGCGAGCAATGCGGCGCGGCGCCAACGGCAACAGAATTACGACAAATTGCGTTGGCAGCTCAACGAGCGCAAGACGCACAAACCGGCTACTGCGCTGACTATTGTTCGAAGAGTCAACCCATGGGGCACGCTGAAATTCAAGAATTCCAACGCGGCCACGAAGATCTACAACGACAGCATGGGGTGCGTGGGGTCGAGGATGCTGGTAAGAGGCATGCTATGCGATTCCTGAGCGACGCATATTTGAAAAGCGTCGTGCGCGGCCAAGTCGAGTGCTGTAACTTGCGAGCAGAGCACCGTGAAAGCGCGGTTGTTTCCGCCGAACGCTTCTCAACTTCTCCTTTTGAAGCGTTTCCGGGCGCAGCCTTTGCAGAAGCAGTCCAGAAATGGTATGACGTCTCTTCAACGAACAGCCCGCTGAAGCCCAATCTGAGATGGACAAAACGGCAAGCCTCGGGAAAGCGTCATTTGGTACGTGTGAATACAGTACAGGTGTACGGTCATAGACCCGTGAATTCTGAAGTGTGGTGGCTATCTCCGTATGAATTTACCGCGGCGTGGGTCGTTTGCCTAGCGCGCATTCCGCAAACATACGAAGAGTGGCTTACAGAACCAAAAGACAGCTGGGATGTTAATCTAACGCCCGCGGGCTCTGAACATGTCCGCAAAGCTGCTGTACGCCCAACAAAGGCTTTAGGCTTAGTACCAGGAAAGCATTTTGAATTGTCAATCATACAGAGCACAAACCGGTTGCTGCTAGAAAACGGTTCTGCGACAGCGGTGTTGAGACATCAGTGCTGGCTGGAACGTCGTAAACGTCCATGTTGTCCCCATTTCGACCATGCGCCAGTCCCCGTGAGCAAGCGCGGGCACGCAGAGAGAAACGCTCGCTTGACTATGACGTATTTTCGCGCTTGGACATTTGACCGCGCGGCCGCCGCAGCTAATGTTCGTTTTGTTGGGCACCTGAAGGAAGCTAACGACAGCTGGGAAACTTCCCTTCGTGCGTGGTTGACCTGTCTACCGTCGCAAACCACAAAACAACTTGTAGGCAACTTTTTGTCTGTATACCGCGCGCGCCCTGCTCAGGAGGCTGACCAAAACAGTGACGACAGCGGCGTCGACGCGCCGCTTAGGGTGACGCCGAAAACGTTGCCGACTGCGTTGACCCCTTGTTTTCGGCAACAAACGCCAACCAAGAAAAAGAAGCAGACCCAAATAGACAAAGTCGTTGCAGGATATGAGGCTGCTGTGCGACAAGCTGACGTAACGTGGCAATGTCCACCACAGACAAGGGATCCAAGTCTGCCGACCGTCGAAACAACACCGTTTGAATTACTTGCAGCCAACCAAGTCCACGATGCTTTGAATCAGTACAAAACCAGCGCCGCGAAAAAACGACGAACAGCGGAGATGCGAAAAGAATGCCCGGCCACCTTGGAAGCAAGAGCGACAGAAACAGTTCGCCAAACCAATGCATTTCAGCAGGAGATTGCTACAAATGTGTGCTGCAATACCGAACAAGAAAAATTCTTGCTCAAAGT